>WTSP01013182.1:12718-30623 GCA_025331215.1 Actenoides lindsayi | reverse complement strand
ACTCACTACCCAATGCTGTATATAAAAAAGCAGACATATAAAACCACAGCAGTTGCTGAGGTATAAAGAACTGAGAGTGGCTTCTTAGATCACTGAGTCCCCAGAATTAAAGGCACCACAGCATTTCATCCTTTTCACTATCACAGAAAGCTTCAAGCCTAAAGAGCAGTTAGGCTGCCCCTAGTACCTCCCACTGAAAGATTAGAACATTAACAGCTCTAATCCTCAAAATTATTCTAATTACCTGCCTAAATTTCTATCACAGCCAGTTAATTCTTTTGCAAACATTGCCTTTAATACTGGCAAAGCCTGTCTCTCTTCTCAGTTCTCACCCTGATATACACATTTCCTGTGTATGTACATGCACAGGCAGAGAGAGATAAATAACAACCATACTTATCTCCTTGGTATCAAAGGATAAGCTCACTGTATTGCCTATTCATCCTTTTTGAACATAAGTGACCAAGACATTTTGTAATCTGTTTCAAGATTGCCAAAATATAAAGGTAACAACCATCCTCCTCAGTTACATGGATGACCATTACAGTTGCTCTAAGAATCACACTTTTGTAATCATTCGTTTGTGTCTGCTAGTCCTAGAAAAGTGCAATGTGTAGAGGGGGTATTCAAGTTACAGGAATTTTATTTCCCTCTTTTTGAACAACATAAATTTAAAATAAGTTATTAAATTACACTGGATCCAGCACACCGGTTTCCACTGTCTTGTAGATTTTGCTCAGAAAGACTTCCACCTTATCATCACCCAGGTGGCAGACGTCCAAGATGCAGATAACATGTTTGCCATCTAGATCCATCGCTGCGTTTATGATTTCATCTAGAAGATAAGGAAAGGTGGTTTTATATACATACAGTAAAAGGGTATACTGAATTGACATTGTTTTCCATGCAACAACGTGTATATGGTCAACCTTCTTCCCAGTGAAACATCTCTATGAAATACTGGCCTACTGGGATTTTTGTGTCTGTGTGTAGAATTTTACTAGTAAATTCAATCACTAGAAATGAGACAGTATCAGAACTTAGGGAAAAGGCGAAATACGTATTACTTAACCATTAGTGAATGTCAGATTTCATCATATTATTCAAGGAAAAATAAAGATGTATTTAAATAAAGTCAGCTCTGTCTATATAAAAACATACAGGAAAACACGATGCTTATATAGAGCTTTGCAGTATGATAAACATTAATAGTGTTCAACGTATTTGTTGTAAGGTGCTAGTAATCAGAAGAATAACCTGAAGGAAAATAATTCAATAGTAGGCAAATACTTCAGTTTATAGGCACTGTAGGTTACGGGAAAGCAGTTGTTCCAAGTGACATCAGTGAATGATTGACAGACTTACAGTTACTCCACCCTGTTTCAAAGCAGATCAGACCAAACGTTCACGTGCTCAGCCACACATACTGAATTCTACAACAGTCTAATTTTGCATCAATAAATAACTGCAAATACCGTCTAGGTCACTTTGGATTTTTGGTTTGGATATTAAATTACTGCCTTTGGTGTATGCAAACAGTTCCAGCAAAAACTGCCCTGGAAGATCAGCATTACATGTTTACTGAAGGTGGCCACATAGATCTTTCACTGAAGAGGTGAACAATGACTGGCCTACAACAAGATTTCTACAAAGAATTAACGCTTGCAGTGAAAGACAAACCAAGAAATGAGAAACGAGTAGTGTCAGTGCAAGCCAATCTCACTTGAAAGGGGAAACATGTCACGAAGCCTTCCATTGCTAGTGGCCTTCTGCTGACATGCAGAGATGCAACTCATACAAGACAGTAACGTATCATTTTGCATGTCTTCTAGTTGAAATAAGTGGGGATCGTCAGGACAAAACAGTGGAAGAAATGCAACATCTATTGCTATGTCGTGGTTTATTCCTGTTGGAAAAAAAAATAACTGTTAGCAGAAAACTTCAGTTTCAGCCCATCAGCAACTTCATGCACTGTTTCTTCTTTTTTTAAAAAACAAACTACTGCAGGCTGAATACTGATTTTTATTTACTTGTTCTTTGTCCACTGAGTTATAACTAAAGTCTAAAAATACATTTCTATATACATATATGTATATATATATTTATACATAAGCATGTTCAAACTGACATGATTTATGGCTAACAAAGCTGTTAGCTCAGAAAATATTAAACCAACACTGGAAGCCATTTCACACTCCTTTTTAACTTTACTGCTGCTACAAGGGCAGAGAAAGTAATTTTACAGCCAGTGTGTCTATGTAGTATGTGGTGCAGTACTTGTGCTACTTTCACCTTGAATATTATATTGGAAGTCCCAAGATTCTGATGACTGTGAATATTCAAGGACCTTCTCTGCTAATCTCTCTTAGCAAATAATGGAAGCTTTTAATTTATGGGAACTTAATGTGAGCATCGTTAAACTAGGGAATTTCCTTCTCCATTTAAAGGGAGAACAAAAATCAAACAGATTAATATCCCATAGTACTGCAAACAGATATACAATTAGTTGCATACTTATATTTTAAGAAATAAAGATCAATCAACTGACACTTTGTGCTAACCAGAAACAGGAGAGAGCTGTTGATGAGTATGGCCCTTAATTTTCTAGCATAGCAGAAAGGCACTTTAGGAGCAACAGTACTCAAAAACATCTCAATGAGAATAAAGCTCAAAAGCAGCATTTGGAGTTATCCTTTTCTCTTACTACCTTGTTGCTGATGAATACCTCTCCAGCAGGAAAGTCACCTGACAATCAAGTGTCATTGAATATTTTACCTGATTATGTCAGACTGGTTGAACTAATGAACAGGAGCTACCTCTAATTGTTGAACTAATGAACAGGAGCTCCCTCTAACTGTAATGATCAATAGCTTAAGGGCTGCACACATTCTTCAAATGATACACATAAACCTATACACAAAACTGCTGTTCTATGAAAAGTGATATTAGAAACAAGATATTCAATCATTTCATTTAATGAGAATTACAGCTTTCTGGTAAAAAAATTACCCTAAATCATGACTCTAACAAAAACCTAGAATGTCAAACATTTTTTTAAGCTTCAAGAAATACTCAGAATCAACTGATTAATTTTGAGAAATCCATTCAGTTTCTGAAGAACCTAAAGTCATTCTCAAGGAAACACAGCAAAGAGCTAAGATCTTACACTGCTCTTGCTTAACCTTTTTAGAAGCCGAGCTACCAAATACTTACCCAGAACTGTCACTTCATAATACCCAAGGCCACTAGCACTTTTGAACTCACTGAGACTTTTATCTGTGATGGTTTCTTTTGGCTGGTGCACTGCTGCATGAAGGTTGTACTGTTGCATAAGTAAGTCTTTGCTCGCATAATCAAATTTACGTGGGATGCTTTCTGGGAAAATTGTGCTGTGATGCAAATATTTCATTAACTTGTCTTTCACTTGTGCCCACAGGTCACTCTGCCACGAGTCACAAGTTCTTCCAGTCTCTTCAGTTTCAGGTATATCAGTCATTCCTTCTTGGTCTATTAGAAACACAGAAAATATTTAGCTGCTTATATGCTCAGAGAATTATATCACTTCTCTGTTAGATGAGAAATATTTTCATTAGAATATTTCTGTTATGAAGACACTGCAGAATTTCAAAACAAACCACATAATTAATTAAACTAAGGTTGGAACGTGAGCAAATTGGTAACTTTAAAGGCTAGACTTGTAGTAAAAATACTTTTTTTCACCACATGAAAGGCATTGTCATGGCTTGTTTTTGGAGAGCACGTAACTTGTTTAATGAACAGCCAGAAAAACATGAAAACAAGTTTAAAATGGGTACAAGCAAGGGTAAACTTTTCCATTCCATGCACAACAGCTATATGCTTACACTGAGGACTACGCTACTTTTAAAATTTCTTGCTGTACAGTCAATGATAGCTCCATTCTTCTTTCCCATTACATGTCACTTGAGGTTTGTTAATGGTAAAAGCTTATAGAACCATCACTCCCAATTTTGAAGGCAAGTGTTAAACATCTCATCAAGTAGCCCTCTGAACTGGGTGTATTACCTACTCCAGCATTTCTCTGGGAATGTGTGCTTTTTTTACTTCCCTTCTTTTTAGTGTCGTAATTGTTATGATGGAGTATCAAGATGTTCAAAACTGAAGAAACCAGAACAGACACAGACAAAATGGATACAACAGATGCAAGAACATTCATCAAGGGAAGTAAGTCTTGCTGCATTGAATTAGACAACAAAGAACAGTGAGTTTAATGAACATTAACACTAATACTGGCACTGAAAGCGTGCTCTGGATTGCACAAAGCAATATTTTTCTCAAAGACCTGGAATTGAACATATAAAGTAAAGGAGCACATAAAAGCTGCTATATGAAGAAACATTTTTTATCACCATTTTACCTGGAGAATTACAGTATTGGCTACAAGCATGAAGACTTAATACTGTACCTTGGGAAAAAAAAAGGTACAAAGAAGTTTCAGAATCTCAGTAGTGGGATTAAAAAGAATCCTTTCTCTTTCTAAAACTTCAATGATGAGTTTACTTTTCTCCCTCAATACGTCATCGGTGCTGTCATTTGTGTCCTACTTGTACTTGTGTCCCCATTAGTAACTCAGCATACATGGATGGGTAATTAGGACAGCACAGCAGAAACAGCCACCACTGGTTACTGAAACAACAAAATGCTGAAATCTTTAACAATTTGACTGCACTTTAGAAGAAAAATAAAGCAAATGTTTGAACTCCTCTAGCTACAGAAAGCCTCTTGGCAGCAAAGACTACTTCCTTCTTTAAACAAATCAAAAATCCAAAAAGGGCTCTGGTGAACATTTAAACACATGACTTCCTACAAAAAACAACTGAGATGAACCCTGTTTTGAGTCTGGTTAGCAGCAAGATTTTTTGTTTTTAAAATCTACTGTATAATTATTGTATACAGCAGATGTTTTCTTCTTGTAAAGAATCACAAGTTCATGTGGTCAACAGCCTACACTACAGTAAAGTGAAAACTTTATGGTAACCAAGTGAGTGAACCTTATTCCAATAATGCTCTCCTGCCCCAAGATATTTCAACACCTAAAAAATACTCTTCAATAATTTATTTTGGTTTTATTTGGTTTGGATCTCTCTACTGTCTCTTTTTGTCTATCTACCCAATGACTATTCAAGAAGTGTTGCTTTGATTCAGGCTGCTACAATATGGAGCTGCTATGAGACAGAAGTGTGGGCACTGCTAATACAAGGTTATAAAGGCAGGGAGGAAAAAAACTTCATTTTCCCATAAATAGTTTCTAAATGAAGCTAAGGGCAGTTTCCCTTCCTGGTCTTTAAAAAAGCAAGCTCTATCTGGGATCACGGTAACAAAACTATGAAACTTAAGAGTAACCCTTTTCCATTTTACATGGTACCTATCACTTGCATATGAGGAAACAGAATTAAAAGTACATGATATGTAACTGATATATAACCTCAGAATACTGCAAAAAGCAAAGTATCTTCAAAATCTGATGGGACACAGCACAGACGAGTGTTCAGTTTGATATGTACACCATAATTAGTTGGCTTGTTAAGCAAAACACAAACATGCTGTTATTTAGATAAAATTAGCATCAGCTAAACAATTAGTATTTTATAGAAGACTAATAAGAGTGGCAGTAGGACTGATGTTACGTGAGAAAATTACATGCATACAGTAAATAGCTACATTTGCTAACACAGCCATACAATTATTGTATACTCAGATGAGAGACTGATGCATTTATTTGAACTACACTCAAACTATCAGCCAAGCAACCTTAAAAAAAGTTTCACATGCAGTGAAATCACATTTACCAGTGTAAATCACATTTTAATTTAAAAGTATCTAAATGTAGTTGTATCATAGATATAAATATCCAAATACAAGTATCTAATGCAAGATTTCTTTAGTTAAGAAATGAAGCATGTATTTCACTGTACATCTTCACATCTTGTTTGGTTTTTTTTAATTGGAAACCGACTTTTTAAACCAACTCATTAAAACTGCAACACATGCATCCATTTTATGAGTTCTCCACGATATACCAACAATTCTAGAGAGAGTAACACCACAGCACAATAAAAACTAGAGCTACCAGAAATACCTGTAAAAATAATTTCAGTTGAGAACACTCAATTTAAAAATGATTTCTCATTTTTAAAAGCAACAAGAAATTTCACCAAAGACTAACAAGCCAGAAAGTAATTACTTATCAAACTTGCTTATGGATGTATTTTCTTACTTTTGAAGAACAGATCTCTACATAATATCCGAGGCTGCTCTTTCTCTGAAATACAACTTGACTGTAAACAGTTACCTGTATAAATATTTCTCCAATCTGAAAGTTTCCTCATGGTTTCAGTCTCTTAATATATTAAACATTTGGGAAAATTCACTGTAATTTCCATTGTTTTAAAGCAGCTCATTATCAACAGGCTACAAAGACAACTTATTGCAGCCATTACTAAATTAAGATGAATTGCTGCCTTGCAAAAATAAAAGGATGGATGACATTATACATAATGTAGTTATACATAGAAGTAAACTGGCAGATGTTAATGTTGGGACAGATGCTAGCAGTAGATAAACTTTTAGATAAAATTACATGACTCAGTATATCCAGTCAGCTTTGAAAAGAGGAAAATACACCAAATTATTTGCATGAAATAAAAACAGACCAAGCTGCACATAATGAAAACTGACAAATTTGACTTCTTTCTTCATCCCAAAACAGATATCAAGCAACTAACTGTATGGAACACAAGTTTATTTTTTCAGTTGCAGAGGGAGAAATAAAAAAAATAATAATATTAACTTAGAAAGATCTCTAAAACAAACATTATTCTTATTACCAGCTTGCATGTTTCATCCATTTCCTCCCCACATCTTGTATTTGTCTTTTTAATTAGGTGCTCACATAGCTTGGGGCTGCCTTCCCGGAGAGGGACAATTTTACCACATGCGAATCACTACAGTAATAAAACTGCCAACAGAAAATGTGAGGTCTTATGCTACTAAGTGCTTCTGAGGTACAAAACTAACTTAAAACATGTATAAAGCAACACTGAGAATTTATTCCCCATACTGGGGAGCAGCCCAACACTGTCCTTCCAGACATCTTTTAGAACACATCAGGGACATGACTGAGCAGAGTAACATTAACGACACATTACTGCAGTGGCTCCAGATATACAGAAGAGCTGTCCCGACAAACAAGGGTTATAAGGATGTCTTTGTTGCCTATTATGGACCTGAAGAGAAGAAGTAGACTTCTTAGGAGTAACCTCCTAAGGTTAAGGTAACAACTCTTTGGAACGTACCTGTGCCGTGCTGTGAACTGTCTGATACAGCCTGTTCACTTTTGTCTTGCACAGGATCTTGTTGAAATCCATCCAAGCTATAAAAAGAAAGTTATAATTTGTATATATATTTTTATATATAAAACCTATTTAACCTCTAACACTAGGCAGCAAAAGTTCAAACCTTGACAGATTTCTAGTGATAAATAACACAAGTTCAAATGGGTGAGCACTAGTACCTGATTTCATATCACAAGACTTATAATACAGCAGCTTGACATAAGGAGACCTGCTATGCTCGGTAAATCAGTTTTGAAGAGCTGAGGACAAGAACTGCTGTATTTCTTTGCTTTATGAAGTAGGTAGGAAAGTATTTTAGTCAAAAAACCAGTGTTTGTTGCCCTCTACTGGGCACCGACTCGAAATAGCACGTGATACTAAAAGCTGAGCATCACAGCCAGCCAACAAGTTTATGACTTGACTATAAAGAACGGCTGCACAGCTCGCTGCTGCTCCTTCACATCAGCATCCTTCAGCAGTCAAAAACAGAGCAAGAATGGAACCACATCATCACTCCAGAATCCAAAATGATAGAGAAACTCCAAATAAGTATTTTCCTTTGGACATACTACCCCATTGTAACAATTGGTTCAGTCAAGCAAACTAGATTTTTTCATGCTTTCATTTTAATTATGAAATGTTTAATGAACAGTAAGCAATTATTCTCTAACCATCTCTAATGATGACTTAGGATATTGTGCAGGAGAAAAATGCAACAGATACTCCGCAGCCACAGCATGGTAAAATAAGCTATTAAGCCCACTTATTCCTTTCTCCTTTGCTTTATTTCTCATATTATAAAGTCACCGTGATGTCTCAATAAGCTTGGGAAAAAGACCATCTTGATTATCTTGAGTAGCAAACAACAGAGACATAGGCAAGACTTAAGGTACCATTAACATTCCAAACTACTATTTACTTACTAATAAAATACTCCAACTGCAAATACACAGGGACAATACACAGCTAGTGAAAACTGTATCAAAGCTGAACATGTTTAGCGGGACATTCTGTATTTCAGTCATAGGAATTAACAGGTTATTTATTTTTTCCCCATTTCATATTAGGATATATCTTGAAAATTTTCAGTGTTTTCGTAACAAATGGAAAACAGCTAAAATCTAGTGAAAAGATAAAAGGAATGACATTGTGGTTTTTGAGTACTGAAGTACATTTTATGAAATGCACTATCATCATGGTGTGGGCACAGTACTGGAGTGACCTTCTTGTGATCTCCAAATCTAGGCACAAAAGAATCCTCCCTTAAGCAGCACAAACTGTAATTAACACTTCAGCCACCGAGTTCTGTACACACAAAAAAGCTGCCACATACAGAGCTTTCCAACAGCGTGGCCCTACTTGCTTCCCACCATCCACCTGAGCAGAGCTGTATTGAAAATGTTGGTAAATGAAGATTGTATGTGTTTCTATGTCACTTTATAGTCCAAAGTATTTTTCAAATGTTAAGGTCCAGGGCAACTTCAAAAAAATACATGCAAGTTGTCAAATATAAGTTTAAGCAGCGGTACATTTATGTTTTCTAATAAAAGATAGCAGGAAAGTTTGTCTCTCTGTAAAATAACAATTCACTAATTACATTCTGCTTCCTATGTTACTGTTTCTAGATAAAAGACTATTCCCATGAAAATAGTACCTTAAGAAGAATGAATTCCTTTTATGAGAACCATCATGGAAAGTAATTACTCTGTATGCATAATGATAAATCAAACATTTACAACCAGCTATATTAACATATTTTCAAGCCATTAGAAGGCATTTTCCAAAGTATTAACAAAAGTAGGCTAATTAAAAATTAGTGCCCACAAAACTAATTCTCACTTTTGAGAATTTTCACTTGGACTTCTCAACAAGAGGCATGAAAATCTAGCATGTTAGGAAAGGCTTGCCCAGAAATCAATGTGTCAAGTTGGATACACACCCACTTCCCACTTCATCAAAGCAGAGGCTT
The DNA here is from genome assembly GCA_025331215.1 of Actenoides lindsayi. Lineage (NCBI taxonomy): Eukaryota > Metazoa > Chordata > Aves > Coraciiformes > Alcedinidae > Actenoides > Actenoides lindsayi. Next base: position 21,281 of record WTSP01013182.1, on the reverse strand, counting down.
AAACCAAGTCCTGATGCTGACAAGTTGATATTATGGAAATGATTTCTTCTTGTTTTAAAACTGTCTAGTTTGGGAGGTGAATAGGCTGTGATTTAGAGCTAGTAGAGCCTCTGAAAAACATGAAAATAACCTGTCACAATGCTTCCCCCACTTCTTTCACAGATCTGTAGCTGGAGTGACTTCTACCTGCCTGACACGTCGTTCCTACTGTGCTGAATGTGTGCACAGTGCAAGCTGAGCTAGGTTTGTAAGGGAAAACTACTTCTCTATACACACATTTTGCTGCTTTGCCAGCCAGCAGACCTGCAAGCCACCTGATGCAACCCAAATCCTTCTATTTACTGCAATATGCTGTGGTTGTCATACAACAAAACACCCCCATTCTTATTTAGCCCACACCAGCTTTATGAGAACTTGGCCATGGCCAATTTGCTATTCCCAGCCTGCATTCTGCAGACTCCCTGCTTCACAGATGCCCATTTGTAAAAAAGCCTTTATTCAATATTTCCAGATGCGCTGGGATTCATCTTGCCAGTCATTTTACTTTACAGTACTGCTGATGAAAATGACATTAATCAAAATAGATGGCAGATGAATGCTTCTAAAAATATTGGGAAAATAAACATATCTTGGGCTTCACAGCTATTTCCTAAGAACTGGGACTAAATGTGATAAATAAAATCAAGAAAGAAAATAGTCACAGCTTGTAGCTATGCCCAAATGATTCAAGGAGTTAAAGCACCTCAAAACAGCAAAACAGAACACCACATTCACTGACATAACTAGTAAAAAAGCCTTATTTTATAGACTGGTTTGAAATCAACTGTCATGACACCATTATGGTATATGCATCTACCATGGCAAGTAACAGAGAAACCAGCCTTCTACAATAATCTTATGAGTCTACATTAATCAATTGTTGATATCTACCAGTTTCTGCCTGAAAAATTCTGATTTCTGTGAAAAAGGAGTCTGGAGGAAAAGTCATATTCTGGGACACTTGCACTCATGGAAACCTCAAGCTGAATTTCCCCATATTATAGAATCCCCATCCCTTGGCTCTCATCAGAGTGGAGGGAAAAATGAGAAACGGGTCCAAACTGCATCAACATTTAGAGTGAAACTGCAAGGATAGAAGCACACAAACAAGTTCCTTTCAAGCAGTGTAGAGCATGAGCATGTAGTGCACCAGCAGCTCCATGGCAACTACAGTGCTAAACTGAGAAAGATTAAAATGCCAAGAAAACTACTGTGGGGTTTTTTTTTTTCACTTCTACATAAAACTAAGCCTTTCTGAAAATTCTGACCTTTCCCCATTCACAATAAACTATCAATTAAACTATTTTGTGGTATATTAAATGCTTAAAAGTACATTCATGTTGAATGTCTTGACTAGTAAGGATATAAATATCAACAATAATATTAAATTAACCAGCTTTCTCTTACCTTGTTCTTTCTTAAAACCTTAATAATCAGATAACTAAGTTACCTCAAAAAGGTAGGAACTGAGGTTGTCAATAAAGAGCCTTAAAATAAGCTTTTAAAACTGTTTACAACCAACAAAACTTAAAAGAGGCAACCACGTGCACAAACTACTTGAGGCAAAATAATCTAAGATAGAATATGTACTTCAAAATATATCTCTACTTGTTACTTCATCAACATAGTAAAATATTTCAGTGAGAGCTGACATCCTGTTACTTCTATGCAACAGAACAGAAAACAATGCAATTTTCAGGTATGTCAGGCTAACTTCCTATTTTTCTTTTGCAATTTGGAGAAATCAGCACAATTTCATAGTTAATTACAGAAATACTCAAGTTACCTTTTAATTATATAGAGTGAAACAGCTTTCCATAATCCAACACAGACTTTCTCCTCCTTTAGTTGGGGTTCTTAGCACTAATGGCATAGAGTGGACACAGAAGGTAGCGAGGGAAGTAGCAGATTGAGAAAAGCAGAGAACAAAGTAAATATGCCTTAACTTTTTGCTGCACTTTTAAGAAATGGGGAAAAAAACAGTCTTTCCACCCTCCACCCCAAGAAAAAAAAAAAAAGGGAACATTTCTCAGCAAGTGAAAGAAAACAGGATCCCTCACATTCCAAAAAGCCTCCTGATTGTCCTATGGATTTGGCCATATGTCTCTGCAAAATCCTGCATGGCCTGCAGAGATGTGACCTTAAAGCCAAGTGTCACACTTTTAATGAACAGGCTGCAGAGCCAGGCAACCATTTCCCATAAAAAATGCCCTATCTACCAAGAGGACCAGAGGAAACAACAGACATGGGGTCTCAAAAGAGTCTTGTTTAGCCCATACAAAAAGCTTTTGCAAAGTAGACTCCTAGAAATGTTTCCAAGAAAAGAGGCATGCTTGTAGGGCAATAATACCTGCAGAATGGTCAACACTTATGTGCAACTCCATCATTACTGTTGTTACTGTATCCCTAGTACCATGATTCTTTGTTTTAGGGGGAAGGGAAGAGGTGCTAAAAGTAAAGTAAGGTGGCATCTGAGGGCTATACGTGCTCACGACACAAGCCCATTTCACTGCTGCCAAAAATCTCAAACATCTGAAGTTACTGACACCAAAGAGCTGAAACATTCAAGTTACTCGAGCCGTGTTTGGAACAAATGACAGGAATTTATGGTCCTTAAAATGCATGAAGGAAAGTAGCTTTTTACCCCAGACCAGCAAATAACAACATTCAGTTTTGTTAATGATTTCCCATTTGTAGTTATTTCATTAGGTACCAGACTTGTCAGGGCTTTGGATTTGAAATTCCTATCTGGATTTTTTCAAAACCAACCTTCTCTTGATCTAAAACAAGTTCAATAAAGACTGAGTGTTGGTTAGTGGGAAGAGCCAAGTGGCTTCTCAGGGACAACTATACTTACACCTCTGTAGCATCAAGGATGAAGTACAGCTCAAACCATCACTAGCAGATCCATTGATGCTATTATACTGTTCACTCTGCTTGCTAATTAAGCATCCTTCCCTCCTACCTTTGACTCTTCTACTTAAAACTGTAATGTCTGTGAAACAAAGACTACATATAATACTCTGCTTACCATGATGGACCTGTGTTACTATATGTTCCCTAAGCAGCACTAGCAGCAATATAAATATATGTTTAATAACACACTCAAAATTACGTTTCAGAATAAAATAATCCAACATATTTGAGCTAGAATCAGTGCAGAGGTGAACAGAAAATATTAAACTCTACCCTGATGTGTTCTTTCATTTCACTTCCACTGCAGATTCCTGACCTGAGAAAGTTCCACTTTAAAGATCTTTGTTTCAACATTGCAATTATTTAACATAATTAACTTCACGTGACTTACCCAAATTTTCTTCTTGCAGACCGTGTGAAATAGGGATGAGATGATACAGGAATAAGAGATGTACTTCCCCTTAAAGTAGGAAATTCACCATTATTTTACAGTATTTAAACACAAATACACGAAGTGAAGAACATATGTTTCTGTTTCAGGCAAAACAAACCTAAGACACTCAGGTGTTGGAAGTTTTCTTACAGAATGGAAATCCACCAAGTCTGCCCTAACACTGCCAAGACAGAACTTCTATTCACCAAGGTTTTCTTAGTCTTAAATTTTCATTCAATCCTAATTATATTTAATCTCATTGTGTATTCACCACCCTCTTCCCATATTATGACTTCTGGATGTGAAAAGTCAAGGAGAAAAATATATCCTTTATGGCATGAGAAATCCACTAAAAAAACAAAAACAAAACAACAAAACCCAAAAAAGAGATAGATGTGACTAACTAGATATTTCCAACATTAAATCTGGTAATGTATACACCAGGCTTTTAATACTAAGTATGGGTAAATTAGATTTTGTACAAACAAGGGGCAATCTTATAAAAGATGATAAATTAATCTTGAATCTCATACAGTTGTATCAGACAAATTACTTTGCCTTATTCCATTTCCTTCTATCAGACTGATGCCCTTTGCTTATGTCTGACTAAATGCAATACAGTCTCATGAAATCCCATCACAAGCAGAGCCACAGTACTACAAGTTAATTTGAGCCTTTAGGTTAGCAGATGACCACCATCTACTTCACTTTCTGACAGCAAGTTACAGCTATATGCTGTAAATTCCATTAACCAGAAAGAAAAAAAACCAAACTAAACCAAGGTCTATTTGAAATAAATGAACATATATACCAGATCCTGATTTCAGAACAAGAGGAAATGGCCTGAAGTTGAACCAGAGGAGGTTCAGGCTGGATATTAGGAAGCATTTCTTTACAGAAATGGTTGTCAGGCATTGGAATGGCCTGCCCAGTGAAGTGGTGGAGTCACCATCCCTGGAAGTGTTTAAGAGCCAGGTAGGTGTTGTGCTTAGGGACATCATTTAGTGGCTTTTGATAGGGCTAGGAATAAGGTTGGACTTGATGATCTTGAAGGTCTCTGTAGTGGGTCTGGCTGAGCCGCTTTTCCCCACCCAGCCCTCGTGCTGCAGTACTGGGAGCTGGAGGGTGTTGATAACACACCCGTGTTATGACTGCCAGTGCTCACACGGCACCAGAGGCTGGGGGGGCAAGATGGGAGAGGGGATACAGCCAACCTGAGCTGACCAGTGGGATATTCCACACCGTGTGACATCAGCTCAGCTATAAAGGGAGAGGGCAGGAGGAGGATATGGGGGCATTTGGCTTTGCCCTCCAAGTGGCTGCTGCGTGTTCCCGGAGCCCTGCTTCCTGGACTTGACCTGACATCTCCTGCGGACGGGAAGTACCAAATAACATCTTAGCTATCATAACCCATGGCTCCTTGCATCTTATTTTCTCCCTGTGTGCCGTGCTGACAGGGGTTGGGGGGAGTGATAGAAGGGCTTGATGGGCACCTGGTGCCGTGCCATGGTCAACCCACCTCAGTCCTGTTGCATTGTCCCTCCAACAGATACCAGGGTGGTTGAAATCCCCCATGAGGGGCAGGGCTTGTAAATGTGAGTCTGTTCCTACATGTCTGTAGAAAGCCTCGTCCACTTGTTTTTCCTGGTTAAGTGGCCTATAGCAGACACCCACCATACTGTCCTTTAATCCTAACTCATAAACTGTCCATCAATTCCTCTTCTATCCCCACACAGAGCTCCATGCATTTCAGTTGCTCTCTTATATAAAGGGCAACTCTCCCTCCTTGTATTCCCTTCCCCTCCTTCCTAAAAAGCCTGTATCCCTCTATTGTAACACTCCCAGTCATGGGAGCCATCCCACCATGTTTCCATGATCTAACTTTTCTGCTATTAATAAAAGTATGCGTGTGAGTCAGATGGAGGGAAATAAGTGTAGTAGCTTTCTGTATGCAGTTTATACAGGGATTTGAGATATGCCTTTGGTCATGCACTAAAAAGAATGTTAAAATAGGAGGTACATTTTATCAATACCAATGCTGTGGTTATTTTAGATTCCTAGTTTTTATTTAAGCATATCAAGAAATAAGGCCACAACATTTATAAAATACTTGTTGCTGCAATTTATCTTTTGTTCATGGAGGGCTGAATTTTTTCAGTATTTGAATTTTTAGGTGGTTTACCAAAGGTTAGACATAACTGAGGACAAAGTCAGGCATAGATCTCAGCGATCCTCTTGCCATGCCTCATCCCTTCATTGTTTCATTGTTGTCCCTTCTCTTGTAAACAAGTGTAGGTATTTCCCTCACAGATTATATTTACTGTAAAATTTGATCTTTAGTATATTCCTCTTCAATGACATTGCTTCTTATAACAAGTTCTGAAAATGCTAATGTGTGTAACTTCTAACTCTTAGGCCAGTCTCTTTTGGGGCAGATTGTTTTGAATAATGAGATGATGCAGCAATCAGAAGGTGAACCAGCCTGCCCACTTAAATGCAAAGAGACTCTGAGTGATGACAAGAATGAAGAATTCCATTTCTCAAATCTGACGGATCAGCTTGGAGCTAAAAAAGTTTTGGATGAGTCAGTCTTCACAGCAGTAGTAATATGTTGTATAATCTTTTACTGTTCAGCTCTTGGTTTGATTTTAATGGAATCCAAGGTGAAAAGTGAGAACCAAGGGTAACAGTAACACAGTGTTTCTTTAAAAATTAATTTTCTTTACTTATAGACATGATAAAATGCCATTCAACCAAAATTTCCCAGAGCAAAGCTATTGTACTCCAAGCATATGAAACATGTGTTTGTGCCACATGGAAGCTATACCATTAACCCACTGACATACCTTAGGTTTTGAACATAAATAATTGCTAGCTGGTAATTCACAGATGCCACTGATTTTCAAACAAATAATGCATGATGACTGCTTTTTTTTGCAAGGGATGTGTTTAAGTCCACCGGTTAACCATAAGAAATAATGTTTTCTCCCCTTTTTCTGCTTTTTTCTCCCTTCCACGCATAATTGCATATTACGATTGCTCTGATGATGGACCAGACTGCTCTTCCGGGACCAGAATGATTCGCTTTGAAGCACAGAATGCAAAAGCTGCTCTAAGAGCTTCTCGTGTGTTAGCCTGACATTCATTGGTCAATCACACTGAATGACCTTGGTCAAAAAAAAGCACAGGGCAAAAATGGGAGAGAACGTGGGCAGATGGAAAGTTTAAGAAATGCATCAGTGATTCTTACCATGAAATAAAAGTGCTTATCAGTGCTTCTCTTCAGCTAACTGCCTGTTACAGGAAAAAGTTGATTGCTGGTCATCTTGAAAGGTTTTCATTATGAAGAGGTTTTTATCACCCACTTTTTCTATCCTTATCCTTAATTTTTCCAGCATTCTATTCTATTCTAGGTTCAGGCTTACAATGCACAGAGGAGAGATTGAGTCGGCAAGAAACAAACAGAAGAAGTTTTTCAGGACAATTTTTGTGAAGTATTAAAAATCACATTATCATTCACAGTAGAACATCTTTTTTTCCAGTACCCGCGGAACAGATTTGGAAACAAAACAGTCTCTTGGTAAGTCTTTAACAAAATTTTCAAGGTGTCATGTTCTGATTTTTGTAGCAGTCCCACCATGGAATTAAAATGGTTTGAAAATGGAAGAAAACGGTACAAATGCAATTTGTTAACTTGTCTAAGTAACTTAAGAAATTGAGTCTCATTCATTTTTCATGAGGAAGTGTTTTTCATTAGCTTTCCCACTGCCCCTCCCCACTAGATTTTTGGGAACTTCTTTACCTCTAATAGAAGTGATGGAATGGTGCAGTTTATCTGTCTACTTTGTTATCCATCCCTGTTTAGATGAAGTGTCTGGCAAGACACCCACTAAACAGCAGTTCCTGTGATTCTCTGAAGTCATGCATGGCCAAACTTCATGATTTATTTTTTTTTAATAAATTCAATTTCTATCATTTCCTATCCACCTCATCCTTTTTAAATCTGGCACCGCTTAAGTAGCCCTTCTTTTTAGTAAGCTGTGTGTTCTGACTAGTGATGCTATGAAGCCTGCATCCACTAGGATGCTGTGAACATACATTGCAGCCCAAGAAATGCGCTCACTGAATCCTTTAATATCGCTTCTTTCAGCGAGAGTGATGTGAAGCAACTTTGGTTGCAGCTGAAAAAGACAAACCTCGTTTACTTTCCAGCTTTGGAGAGTTCCTCAACAGAATTATTTCCTAGCTCCAAGAAGCAGATAATGAAAAGAATGAGTTGGAATGTGTTCTCAAAAAGTTAGTACTTTTCTTTGTTGGGCTGTTTGGGTAGTTTTACCACTCTCTTACATACTATTTGAACTTCTGAAATAAGCGAGGTGTTTCAGTGAAGAACTGAGGACTACAATCGCAAGAGAGTATCAGAAAAATTATTTATAATGCAGAACTGGCTGAAATTAGCTTTTCTCTTCCAGTTAACAGATTTTTCTTGACTAAAACTCTTTTGCAGATGCCTGTTAATTGCATTGCAGTTTTATGACAATATTAAGCAATTCACTTCGAGTTAATCTGTTTGACTCCAAAGGATAGTCAGATTTACCGGGAAACCTGATAAATTTTTTCTTTGCAAACATTGCATGTGGAAAAGCTATAAATCTGGATTAACTAGCCAGAGAAATAAGAGGCTTAAAATATTAAAACAATACAAATCACTGGTCCCCGTGAAAACGTAAGTTAACAAACACATATATAACAAATATATGAAATACAGTAAATAATATATATTGGGTTTATATATGAAAACATATATAATGTGTGTATATATATAAGCAAATATTTAAGAACAAAAAATTAATAGATCATCCTTTAATATGCAGCTATCTAGAGGGGAAAAAATTGTGATGATAATTTTAAACAAATGTAAAATGATGCTTATAGTTGAAGTTCCCTGTATTGTAATAATAATAACGTAATAATAATAATAATGAAATTATAAAGTGTTGCTTCTTTCAGACTCTTAAAGATTGAGTAATAAAGACAATTATATTGTTGAACATTTATGGAATTTGTTCAGCACTCTCCTGCCTATTCTGATAATATGACAGTGCTTCTGAAGAAAGAAAAAAAATATTAAAGACATTAAAGGCATTAACGGTCATTAAAGACTTATATTAATTA
>WTSP01013181.1:5153-21791 GCA_025331215.1 Actenoides lindsayi | reverse complement strand
GTTAGTTAGCTACTTGATCTTTATGGTTACTGCTCTCCAGGTCACTATTAAATCTTAGAGAAATTTAAACTAAAATAATAAACTCAGTGTCTGAATGGTTATATACTTTATAAGCTATAATCAAGCTGTCTGCTGAATATAAATATTTTGCATATAGATCTGTTTAATATTTCACTAGTATACCGTTTTAATGCAGAATAGCTTCTTTGCAGGGAATTCAGTCTGTCACTGGATGTTTAAATTTTCAGTGTCTGTTGCCGTGGCAACAGGAATTGACTCTGGTACCCACTGTGCTGAACATAAATTAATTTAAAGTCATAGTATCTTGAAACATTTTATTCTCTTAAAAAATCTTGCTTTTCATTACATGTACTATGATAAAAAATAGCTATACTTGAAATAGCATTAAAAATGCATTGGTTCTCACCTAATTATTATTTTTACTTCCATAATTCAATAAATTGAACTTAATAAATAATGTATGTATGGAAAATTGTTCTTCCATTTCTTGTGGAACTATACTTTTCAAATAATATAACAGATAGGTTTCAACCATTCTTTACTTTGAATTTTTCTGCTTTCAGGTTACAAGTCCAGTGCTTTAAATCTGTGTGTTTGACCAAGTGAAATGGTACATTTCATGATTTCCTCAAATTACCTGGTTCTTTAGCAGTTTGGTCATGCTTCTGTGAAAACTGCTAACTTTGTTTTATGTCAAATTTTATCCTCTTATTTTCTATGAAAATATCTGAAAAATAAAAATATAGGTGTATGTATTTATTTATTTTAAAGAAAACAGTTTGCCATGTGTGAGATTCCTTGGGATTCTTATAAAGAGGATTAAGGAGAGATATTAAATGTATGTGTTAAGAGCAGGAAGATTGTTCCAGCAGGTATAACAAAATGATATTTTCTGCTGATTTTTTGTAAAGTCAGTCACTGACAGTCTAATCTATCATCATATATGTCTAACTAAAAATAGTAGCTTATGACATACAGCATTGTGTAGGGTTTCTCAGTGCAAAAGACTGTCAGTGACTCTATTTTGCATAACATTGTTGACATTTAAAAAAACTTCTGTGGTTTAACCTTTCTGATACAGTTAGGTCCTACATATCTCATTCCTTATGGTTTCTACAGTACAGTACCCTTCTCACAGGACTAACGCTGGAACAGTTCTTTCAAAGTGCTATGTTTCGGTTTTATGTTTAAAAGATTATTTAATGATTTTATAATGCATGTGAAGAAAATATGATCCTTTCTAAAAGTGCAAGCATCTTAAAATATCACATTTTGAAATGAGCGAAGTGTGTTTTTTTCTAGGCAATAAAAGCCTTTTTATTACTATATATTCTGGAAATCTAAAAAAAATCCCAGTTTAATTTGAACAATTGTCATCTAGATACTGTGTCTTACATAATGAAACACTGCAATAATCCACGTTGTTCAGATTCTATTTCATTTCTGTGTGGAAAACACTGATTAATATTTAAAGCTTTAGAAATTACTGCTGAAATTCAGATGTTAACATCTCTTGATGTCTCTCTGTGCCTAGCAGTTGTAACCTTGCCATATTGACACATAATGTAATGAGACATTTAAGAAAACAGAAATCTGCTGCATCTCTGCATGACTCATTTGCACTAGCCACGCACATTCATTAATAACCCAGCGGAGACAACAAATCTCAATCTAAGGTTCCTGTGGGGTCTGTGTTGCAACACAGATTTTCTAGAAAAATGCTAATGGCTGCAAACTTTCCTCCTTTGGATTAAATCTTCCAAACACCTCTAATTCTTAATGAGTATGCCGTCACTCATTATGTTAAATCTTCTGTAAAGAGCTTCAAAGGAGAAAGGGTCAGATAGCTATTCTCATCTGTCACTGATGGAACAATTAAGGTCTTATAAATTACTTCATTTTGTAAACTAGAAGTGAAATATATTCTTCTCAGTCCTGAATTACTGAGAGGGTTTTTCTTTTCAGTTTAGTAAGCAGTATCATAGAGTTCACAGTGAATTAGTAGAGTCATTAGGGTGTGTTCTTACACAAATGTGGATTTAACTATCACAACAATAAATGCCTTCCATAACACGGAACTTTATTTTCAAGTCCACTGCGGGTAGTTCATTGCTCAGTTGATGAACTCAGTTTGTTGTGTCCCTCTGTTCCTTGATGATAGAATAAGTTCTTTGATATTAGCCAGGTCTTCTTCCAGTGGGCATTGATAGGATCCCTCAAAATGCCACAAAACCTAGTATCTTTTTTTTGTGCTGTGTTACTTTTTAAAACATATGTCTGATCAGGGATCTCTCATCTGATTATTCTGAGATTTTTCTTTAAACTGTTTACTAATCTTAAATTAATTTCCCTTGTTACAAGGTTATATACAGATTGGTGCTTCTTTAAAATAGGCAGATTGTAATAGAACCATAGAATAATTTGGGTTTGAAGGGACGTTAAAGATCATCTTTAACCCCCTGCCACTGGCAGGGACACCTCACACTAGACCAGGTTGCTCAAAGCCCCATCCAATCTGGTCTTGAATACATCCAGTGATGGAGCATCCACAACTTCCTTAGGCAATCTCTCCCAGTGTTTCACCACTCTCAGAGTGAAAAACAACTTAATTTCTAATCTAAATTTACCCTCTTCCAGTTTGAAGCCATAATCCCTCATCCTCTCATAAAAAGTCTCTCCCCAGCTTTCTTGTAGGCCTCCTTCGAATGCTGGAAGGCTATAATAAGGTCTCCTTGAAGCCTTCTCTTCTCCAGGCTGAACAACCCCAATTCTCTCAGCCTGTCCTCATAAGAAAGGTGTTCCAGCCCTCTCATCATCTTCATGACCCTCCTCTGGACCTTCTCCAACAGGTCCATGACCCTCTTGTGTAGGGGGCTCCAGAGCTGGATGCAGGTAAGGTCTCATGAGAGGAGTAGAAGGAGAGAATCATCTCCCTCGACCTGCTGACAATACTTCTGATGCAGCCCAGGTTATGGCTGGCTTTCTGGGCTGTATGATAATGCTGAAACAGGCCTTTCATTTCAGCTGCGATTTTACTCAGTTATTATTTTCACACCACCAAAGTTCTTTTTTGAGAGCATAAATGATTTATCTGACTCCTAGAAAATTATGAGTAGCTTATTACATAGTTTAGATTTACCAAGGAGATGGCAAAAATGAATTAATAATAAAATCTGTTGCCTGTGTGAGAATGTATACTATATGCCTCCTAAAGGACTCTTGCTTCCTAAAGGACTCTTGCTATGTTTTATTTTCGTAAGAGAGGAGCAGAGTCCAAGACTTTTTCAGAAGTAGAGAATGCTATTGCTAGGAATATATGGTAAGAATAATTTATGAAATGGTTGGCAAAATTTAATTAAATAAACCATTATGAATGTCTTTGCTATTATTTTAGGTAAACCTTTCCCCAAGCACAGGTATGAATGTATGCAGCTACATCATGTAGTGGATATCAAACTTCCAATGATAATGCTCTGATTTTCACTTATTTCAAAAGCTAAGATTTGCCAAGGTCTGGTTCAGTGAGGTAATGTTTTTTTGGTCTGTTTCCAGGGGCTTTATAGAGGTTTATGTAGTATTTTTATGCTCTTACAAAGAAGGTAAAAAATCCCAAACCATGCTAATAAACCTTGATGGTTTTGCTTTAGGTCAGGATTACTGAGTTTTTTTAATATTCCTAGTTTCTCCCACAGTCTTTGATAATGTTTTAGTTTTAATTACTAACTAATATTGCTTCCTTCTGATCTGAGGCTTAAAGTGAAAAAGGCAGTCCAAATTCAGAGGTAAGACAGCCAATTATATGCAACAACTGAAGTAGTTTGCCTGTCAGCCTCAGTAACATTTCCTTAAGAAATTCTTGAAAATTGTGTCCGTTTTTGCACTGATATTTCTTGGACACTTGCTGATCATTATTTGGTCTGGTGGCTAATTTCATAATAAATTCCCCTTAATCCTGAACTGTATTTTTTTCCCAAAGAGTTAATGAACACTCAGGCAATTAATAACACTTGCCACTTGCTCTGTGTTCAGACTTTTCATGGAAAGCAAAAAGAAGTGTCTTTCTGAATTTTGTACGTGTTTCCCCTGTAATATTGTCTGGTATCATTACAATTTTGAGAACAGTGCAGTCAGGAATGCATTTAATGCCTGAATAAATTGAATGCTCTTTGAATACAAGTTCTTTCAGATGTGATTCAAAGCAAGATCTTGCTAATTATGTGAAAAGAAAAAAACACCATCTAAAACACTGAACAACAGAAAAAAATCTGTGACAGTAAAATCAATAGACGTAGGTAGGGGACTGGGGACTGCTTTAGAGCAACTCATGTGTTTCAGTGATACCTGCCTGAGCTCATGTTTGGCTTCCTCTGCATTGAGGTTCAGGGTCTCATTTGAAAATTCTCTGCCCTGTGTAATTGACATTTACTTCAGGAGAATGCATTTAACTTTTTTCATTCTAGGGTTAATTTTCCTCAGCTTTCTTTGAACTCAGTAAATCTGATTTTCATTTACATGAAGAACTTTTTGATCCCCTCTGTTCACTTATTTCTATTTTAAAGGGCTTGTGTACTGTAAGTATTATGGAAAAAGTCATAGTGCAAGTGAAGAATCAAGGCCAGTGGAGTTTCTACACATCTTGTTTGTATCTTTCAAAGCAATCATAAATAAGAATGGAAAAATGTTCCTCATGGTTATTTATTTTTTCTTTCTGAATACTGAAACTATCTTATTTTATAAGAATTCTAGAACAAGGCTATAAAATATATTTTGAAAGCATTAAAAACATATTCATTGTTTTCAATCTGAAGGTAATCCTTTAAAAAGCATCTGGGTTTATTCAAAGTAAAAATTTCAACATGTAGCTTTCCACTTTGCTCATGTTACACATGAATTTCTGGCACTAGGAACAGTTTATGCAATGAAAATAGGTACAAAAAGACAAGTCCTGGGTTTACTTTATAAAAATAACCTCATACCCTTACAATTGTGAATGGTAAATCTGTTAAAGATGCAAAACTGGGCCCACTGTGCAAAACTCCCACTGAATTCATAACGAGATTACAAACACTTCTTCCAGAGAGAGATTGTTTCACATAGTTATATGTATCAGAGATCTGTTCAGTTTACCTGGAAGCATCTAAGCTAAAATAATACTACATCACTTTCATATGAAGATTGTTGCAGTCTTGCAAATCCTCTGGCCATGAATATTTTTCTGGTGACATAAGTGATGTTTTCCTTACAGCTATGTTAAAATATTTAACCTTCTTTCCTTTGAAAGGATTTTCTAATGCCAGGCTATTGTCACTGACTACAGAAAAATGAAGACTCAAAGATTTTTGAAGAAAGCCTAAAAGAGATAGATACCCACTTCTTATTTGTATGCTTTAAACCAAGCATTTTAATGGTAAGAACAGATCAGCAGGCCAAACGACTTTTTGTTCCAGTTCTTCATATGCCTATGAAGAGGTGTTTGTCTTCCACTCTATTATTTGTTTTCATGGCAGTTGCCAAAATTTATTATCAAGCAAGAAGGTTCAGTAGTATAATTCATAACTAATATCCAGATTCTTGAATACCAGGCTTATCTATGGGTAAATTTGACACCTTTATTTCAATAGAGACATAGAAATATAAACAAATGTAAATCATATTGAAGCTGAAAGACATTTACTGAACAGTTAAATTACATAGAGAAGAAACTCGGGAAACTTACTGGAACATATTTGCCACACAGTTGTGTCCCTGTTTACAGTGGAGCCTCTTAAACATCTGACCTACATAAATAATAAAGCAGACTCATGTGGTGCCATTTTAGCTAAAGCAAATGGGGAGATGCTGTATGCAGCTATGTTGCGAGGCTGTAGATCATAGCTGCAAATAACCCTAGGAAAATGGCAAAAGCTTTTGTCAAAGGAAAACAGCCTTCAGGACATCTTGAGGTCCAGGGTCAGAACTTATTACTTCTCTTTGAAGAAGAAAAGACTCTTTCTGCAACAAATAATATGGAAGAATTTCCTTCCTGTGGGAATTCCGGTTATCAGTAAACAATTGTCACCATGATCCATGTTTACTGATCTATTTAATTTTTTAACTACCCGCTCTAACCAAAACAGCTGAAATGAAATGACATCCCAAAGATAAATCCTCTTTGGAAACATTTGCATTTCGGTGTTTATGTTCAGCAATTGTTTTGTTTTCTTGGCTTCCATTCAGAAACAGATGACTGTTATGGTGGGACAGAATTGTATGCAAATTACATTATTCCTTAATTAAAATATTGCATGGACTCTGATGGTAAATGTTGCGTTTGTCCTATTTTCAAGGTGAACTGCATGAATGACCCTGTAATTCAAAGTGGCAGCCTCTGCAAGTCAAAACTGCTATCTGCTCCTCTCTTGACAAGTTGTTATTCACTATCACAGTGGACCCAGTCCTGGTGTTACCAAAAGCAATGGAAATACTTCTACCAGCTTTACAAGGTAAAGAACCAAATCCAACATACAGGAACTGATTTTTCTGTTCAGATACAGTGAGTGAATAAATTTTTCACTCATTTTTCATTTTTGTATTGTTTTCAATAATACAGATTATTTTGCCAGAAGAACAGCAATCTTTTGCACTCATCTAGACAGAACAAAACCATTGCATTCCACCAACTATTTAATTGAAAGAATTACAATTAGGTTTTCTGTTTCAACTTGGACTTCAATTGACAGTTAAGTTCTTGTCATGTTAAACAAATGAGGTAACACAGTATTTATTACAGATTCAGTGAAATGGGACATCACATGATCTAAGTTACTGCAACATTTGCTTTGACCCACTAGTTAAAAATGGTCTTTATTTATATTATAAATTGTCCTACATTGTCAAAATCTAATGTCAGTTATACAAGGTGTTACCATCTCAGATAAAGGGAAAATATTTTCAATCAGAAAAAACACTTTCAGAATCTTTAACACTAATTAATTTCAAAATAGAGCCACAGGTGAAGAGTTTTTTCTCCACTAAAAAGTTACTTATAACTGTCAGACATTAATTTCCCTCTCTTGTTCTGTCTCCATTGTCATTTGCTGAAAAAAAAGAAGT
Source organism: Actenoides lindsayi (assembly GCA_025331215.1). Classification (NCBI taxonomy): domain Eukaryota; kingdom Metazoa; phylum Chordata; class Aves; order Coraciiformes; family Alcedinidae; genus Actenoides; species Actenoides lindsayi. The sequence goes on along the minus strand of WTSP01013181.1, from coordinate 14,678 downwards.
AAATTCCAGTGGTGAATTGCTGTAGTTAAATCTCCCCAAAGATACAGTTTTGAGAAATACATTTGCTTACTCATGCAGAGATACTTGTAAGTGCACTAATAGTCAATAAATAAATGTAATTCTGTGTTGTCATTTAGTATATAAGTCTGTCTAAAGTGTAGAAGATATGTGCATTAATTCACCCGAAAATGACAGTTATGTTAGTCACAGGCATCAGAAGCTTCCAAATCTTCTGTCAGTCAGCCTCCTGTCTTCTATTCTTTTGTCCTGCTTCTCACGCTGAGCCTTTTGTTCCTTAGTAGATATCCAAAGAATCATCCACAGATATTCTTTTTTTTACAGTGTGAGTCATTTCATCCCCTTATCCAGGATATCAATTTTGAGAGCTTGTTCTGAGATACTATGCAGCAGATAGGCTATTATTTGAAGCCTCTCCCTTGCTTAATCTGTAATATGCAATACAAAGGCTGGTGCTGGATTTCAGAATTTCAGGCTTCTCAAATCAAAGCCAGTTTGCAGCAACCACTACTGTCCAAAGATCTAACCTTAGAATAAACAAGGCTCTCGTATTACAACAACGATAATAATAGGAAAAATAATAATTTTTTTTAATTAAAAAAAAAATTAAAATTATAGCCATAAGAAATGGAAGCATATAAAAGGGGTATGGGACAGTTCCTGGTTTTGTCTAAGAACATGTAAATCACTGAAGAGCTCTTAGAAACTGTCTGTTAACAGTCCAAGTCTCCTTTCACTTCTATATCACTACAACAACACTGACTTCAAATGAGATATTCTTATTTTCACTAATGCAGTTGACAGAACAAAGAAACCAGAATCACTGTTCCACACAGCTAAGGAGAAGCAAAACACCCCAGTATTGTATAATTATAATATCTGTAGCAATTGTAGATGATATTAAAGGAGATGATGTAGCTTCTTCTGAAAACAGCTAACACAGTGCTTAATATTCAGACATCTGCTTTCAGATGCTTCAACTATCAACAAAACCAACCCTTCTTCTCTTTATAGAAAGCATTCTTTAAAGTTTATAAAGATATTACTAGAGGAGTTTCCTTATTATTCCTTTTTATAATGGGAGTAATGATTCCACATATTATTTCTGTGTTCCAGATTAGTTATATCTTTGAAGGCTGAGTAAATACCAAGCCTATCATGGATGGTCAGTCCCTGCTAATATTTTGCAACAGTTTGAACAATACATTTTAAGTGTTATATGTGGGCATTTCCAAGTCTTGGGGTATGGATAAACTCTGAAATATTAGTACCGTTATTTAAACCAACTGAAATAGTTCCTGTTGCCCAGACACTTCTAACAGTTTCCTTTCTATTTTTACCTTTCAGGCTTACATCAGCATTTTTGCTTTTCTAATACACCCCTCAAAGAAATGACTTTTGTGGCAGGTGTTACTCTCAAAACCATTCCTCTGTATCTATTGCTCTTGGTCTGTGGAGTTCCGTAGGTTACATGAGTGTACTTCTAGCCCAGGAAAGATCTGTTTAAAGAAATTTAAACTTTCAAAGATAAGCCAGCGAAATATTTTTTTAAAAATATAGAATTCATATGCAGCTTCAGGAAATCTGGAGGTGAATTTGAACTCCTTAGATGAAGCTACTTTCTGAAAATTTTGGTGAACTTGCTTTGGACCAGGACGATAAAACAATATCTTCTGTTCCTGAGTTTCATTTGAATATTTAGCCATATCCAGTAATATATCCCTTAGGTAGTACTGATAACTGATAAGCAATATAAACCTGAAAATTTATAACACCTGGTTTCTTATGCTCACATTTTTGGAACCATTTTACATACAGACCTCTCCAAGTAGTTTGTTTGATGCATTTTCTTCATATTACATTGCTAAGTATAGAATTTATTTTGAGATATTTTGCATTATTAGAAAAACACACAAAAATTCTACCTTTTAATGTATTCCCCAAGCCTGTGGACCACAAAATTCTGTAGTGGAGAGTCTCTAGCCAGTAAAAACTAATTGATGCCATCTTGTGGTAAGTAAAGAAAATGCAAAAACAATCAATGCACGTTCTTTGTCACATCCTGTATAATTGTGCACCAAATACTCCCTTTTTTTCTTCTCTTGCCTTTTCTCTACCTCTCCATGCATGCCATTTTGTTACAGTTCGACACTGTTATCTCAGCTCTGACGAGATACTGGCAACAGCTGGAAAACGTTGCGTTAAAACAAAAATTTAAGCAAACGTCAGAAAAAGAGTAATCTGTAAGATCTACTATAAAAAAAAACAAACAACAAAACCAGGAAATATAGAGCACACAGTTAAGTTTATAAAACTAGGTTGAGCTACATCTTGCTTCTTTGACATGTGTAAGCCAAAAGCAAAATTTTGGCAAGGATGTCTTTGGCATAGGCATCACTGGCAGCACAAATCTCGACAAAGATACACATGCTAGATTTTCAGTGGAACTACTCGTCTTTGAAACTAACTGGACTTTCTAGTGCTCTTTGACATACTTGGAACTTTGCTTCAGAATGAGGCTGAGAATCTTCTTCCTTAGGATATTTCGTGTCAGTTTGGCTACCCCAGGCATGACACAGTTTCATCACTGCAATTTGCAGCGCTACCTAAATGCCACTGTGAACTGATTACAAACATTTCTAGAATGTAATGAAATTTATGTTCTGTCTGTGATTAACAGGCATCCCAAAGTGGAGTTCGAGTACTACTGTGTCATAACATTGTCAAAATTCCACCCAGATGCGTTTTGTTGTCAATCATTTTACTGATGTTCTTGTAATGAGGTAACTAATAAAGGAAAAAATAGATAGAATGTATGTGTCTGAGACCCTACAAGACCCTTGTTGTAGGCTGGACTATTTCTTTCCATAGTAAATCTATGGAAGAATATCATATTAAGGATTACCTATAGAATAGTTGCTAGAAAATTTCTCACACCCAAATATCCATTGGAATACAGAAATCCTGGCCCTTCTAGGGACAGGCTTGTGACACTCTTGATAAACACTTCCATCCTTTTAATCTTGTCTGTTCCCCCTTAATCCAGTTTCAGTATCAAATCATCCCTTAGCTGTTTCCAAGAGCTCCCTTTAAAAGTACACCCTGCTATTCTGGAGTAGTAGTAGAAAAGACAAGGTCTGCATTTTGCTCTTTCCTTTATATGCTCTTGCAGGGGTGTCATGAGATGGGGCTAATATGTAGTTCCCTGGGTCCCATCAACATCTTTCTAATACCAGCACATCCCTGAAGAAAGTAAGTGGAAAAGCATTTCTTCAGTCAAGGATGCATGGCAGAGGGGCAAGAGGGATGACTCTTTCATGTTACTTCTGGTCCGAGTCCTCCCCACTGCCAAGCTCAGCATGTTCCATGTTGCTTTCACAAGACTTCACATGGCACAAGACCTCTTCTTTCCGTAATTCTGTGGACCACTATACTGGTGTGAGAATCACTGGTGCTCTCTGTTTACATTCTCTGCAAAGACAGACAAGCAGCACAGCAGGAGTCTGTGATCTGAAATTGCATGCAACACAACAGCTAATTGGAAGAATATTTCAGGCCTTTGTGTGCATTGAACTGCTTATTGTAAATGTCTCCTAAATAGCTGATTATATGCCTGAGAATGTTAATAAGGAATTTTCTACTCAAGTCCCTACACCTGAAAACATCCTGTACTATCCCATCTTGCTTTCAAGAATTTTAAAACAGATTCAGACACAGCCTTAGGTTGCTGAAACATGTCTGAACACCCAGTGTTTCTTTTGTTCCTTGAGTAAGAAATTCCCACTCCAAATTTACCCTTTAGTCTCAATATCTTAATTGTGCAGATGGAACTGAATAATGAAAATTTAATGGCTGGACTGTCTGCTTAGTGGTGTTACGGTCATCATGTAGAAGGAAACACAGATTATATTTGTCACATGTTTTTTCAAACTCAAGATCAAACATGCAGCCATACTGAATAGTATTGCCTTCCTTTATCTTGTTAGAAAGAAAAATCCCATGTCTGCAGTGGCATCATGACATGAGATTCAGTTGGATGAAAAAAATAGGGATTATTATGAAAATGTGGGGTTTATTTGTTCTGAAAGTTTCTTGGTAAAACCCTTCAACTTTGCATTTCAAACAGCATTTTTCATTTAAAATTAGTATTTCACAGAATCGTATAAAGCCCTGGACTCACAGTTCCTTGTGATGTCACAGTCTTTACTGTTGACTCACTGTTTAACTCAGATCGTCTCTGCAGCAAATGCACTACTCAGCTTAGACATGAACAGTTTTTTGCTTTCCTTTTAGCAAAAGCCTTTACAAATTCAGGGATTTACATTCCTCTTCATTTTTTTTTTTTCCTATGGCTGTTCAAACTTCCTCATCCTTCCTGATCATGATGACTAGGCCTTTGGACACCTCTGTAGCTCTCATCATTATTGGTCCGCATGTCCCCTGAAGCGTGGTGCCAAAATGCCCTATCAATGCACAAATACCTTCCTACTGCAGTATAGAAGGAAAAGACCACTTCGTGTTCTTAAAGCTTCTGCTTCTTTCTACTGAGCCAATATTATTCTTTTTTTTCAACTATATGGCACTACTTTAACATGGTCAGCTTTGCAAACCACTATGAACTCACATGCTGTTCTAGGAAAATGTTGCCCAAGTGGCTGGCTCACATTCTGTATTTGTGCAGCTGCCAATTTCAAAGTGTTTGAAGTTAAAATTTTTCAGCCTGCTTTGAAATTTCATCCATTTTTTCAAATCAGTTCTCCGATATATCACGATTATTTTGTATTCTCATACAGCTCTCCTGTATACTAAGAGCTCTAGATTCTAGCTCTGTCATGTAATTATAATGATCATATTCTCTTCAAATAGAAGAGAGCACAGAGTACTTTCAGAAAGTTTATGAAACCTGAAATACTACATTGTATTTGAAAATGACCAATTCCTCCCACCCTCTCTCCCCTCTCCTCTCCCCAGTTCTTTATGTGCTAAAAAAGGAACACTTAATTTAGATCTGGCTCCATATACCAATTTACAAAACTTCCTTCCTGATAGTTGTGTCCAGCCATAACTAAACTTTCTTGTCAGCAAGAGCAAGTGAGGACTCTCTACGATCTCTTTAGTTTCTCAAAATCAAGTCTTCTTTGTCCTGCAAGGTTTCATTCTAATGATTCTGAGAATCTGTGAATTTGTTCCCTATGAGTTGAAAATGGGATACTGTACTGCTAACCAGGTAGAAGTAACCAAGACGTTTCTGATGTACTACAAGTAATTTTGCAAGAGACCTGTTTCATTATTTCCTCATATTTGCTATGACAAGGCTCAGGATTACAAAACTGACCACTCTTTTTTTGCACACCATGACTCAGTAGTCCATAATCACTTTCAGTTGTATTATGTAGGGCTGGAGTTACTTTTTTCAATAAAAACATATGACATATCCAGCCTTACCTACAAAGACTGTTTTTGAATATAGATTTTCATTCAAAAACATGGTCTAAGTTAAACTCTTTTTCTGTTTTGCTTTGTTTTTTAAGTAGGGTAGATTTGTACTGCTTTGTTTTCTGGTTTTGGCTTTGTTGTCTGTCTTAATGTCATTCCTGACTACATGTTATAGTCAAGAATGCTATACCATCGTATTGTGGGTAGAAAGAAGCCAGGTTTTAGTGGTGTTAGAATATTTTTCATGCAGTTTCCTTGACCAGTTAACTTCCTCATTCATTGTTTGTCACCACGTCACAAACTGCAAAGGTTGTTTAATATGTTCAAATATTTCTGAGGAGGATGTATCTTAGAACAGCATGTGAATAAACAAAAAAATTCATCACTCATCCCTTTCATGTCTTGGTCCGCACAATGCTTGTGTGAAAAGATCAGGCAGCTGGAAGGTAGGAGGGTGGCTGACAGAAACTTTATTGCTAGTTTATGAAGAATTTGATTATTATCAAATTCTAAGATAGTAGTTTTGTACATGTTATGAACTCACATGTATTATAGTCTATAGCATAAAATAAACAACTAGACACATGAAATTGATATGGGTGATGCACTATCATTTACCATTTCAGAACAAAAAGAAAATGAGTTAAAAGTAAGGCTTTTGCTATTTATATTACCATTTTAGGTCATGGTTTAATTTTTTCCATTTTGAAACCTATAGATAGACTCCACATTAATTGTATAAAAAGGAGAAATAAGCAGTTCTGAAGAGAAGCAACTTCCCATTAAAGTCAGTAGTGAATTGAGGACTTGCTAAGATTTTCTACCAAAACTCTTCTAAAAGAAATATGAAACTGTGATAAAATATATTTTGTTGTAATAAATATTAATTTTTGCTAAGATACTTTTAAATACATTCTAGCCTAAAAAAGCATATTTCCTTTAGGGATTTTTTCTTATTTTTCTCCTATAAAACCTGAAAAAAAAAGACCTGCCTAAGTATTTTACATAGATAGAAGCCTGGTCTAACATTCAAAGTTAATTTGAGTCCAGATAAAGCAAAGAGGAAGTATTAACTACTAAAATTAGTTCCAGTTCCAATGACCTGTTCCTTTTAGTGCACCAAAAAGAAAATGAAGTCTTGAATATCTTTTGCTTCTTGACAGATTTATCTCTGTTCTTTAAACAGCATTAAGTAATTACTTCACCTTATTGCAAATATTTTGTCTGGGAAAAATACACAACTTCATTAAATATCTTGGATAGAAATGTACCATTTTGCTCAAAAGATTGTCTCTCTTCTTAAAAAATCATGACTTTTTTTTTTTTTCTCTTCACACTCCTGGTTTTGTTACAGAGTCACTGTAATCAAAATAACTTTCATATCTGTATAATAAAATGTATCTTCACAAAGACAATTTTACAGTGACTGTAAAAATCTCTGCAGAGATCTGATGAAACTTTTCACCAGAGATGACTAACAGTCATTTTTATTTCTCAATGTGTAGGCAGTAAGCTTAGTGACTTAGTTACGGCTTTGAAAGAACTGTGTAGTGCGCTTCCACCTGAAATAGTAAGATTCAAAACAACTGGGTGCTATCTGGATCAATACACTTAACATAAATTTCATCCAAGATCCAATTGGAACCATGGAATCTATGGAAAACCTTAATTTTTTTTTCTTCATGTGGTGGGTTAACCTCATTCAGAAGTCAAGCACCCACACAGCTATTCATTCACTCCTTCTCTTGCCCAGTGAGAGAGGGAAAGGAATAGGCAGAACAAAGGCAAGAAAACTCTTGGATCAAGATAAAGACAATTTAATAGGTGATGAAAAAGGAAAGAAAAAATGGATGGAAAGGCACGTGATAGAAAGGCGATCACCATCTTCCACAAGAAGACTGATGCTCAGCCACTCTCTCAGTGATGGACACCTTGGAAATCAAAACCATCCCCCTCCTTCCTCTACATCCAGCTTTCATTGCTGAGCCTGACATAATAGGGTATGGAATAACCAGGTGTTCAAAAAACATCTAGATGTGGCATTTAAGGACATGGTTTAGTGGTCCTGATAATATTTAGTAGACAGTTGTACTTGATGATCTTGAAGGTTGTTTCCAACCTTAATGATTCTATGATTCTATGATCCCTTTGGCCAGTTGGTGTCATCTCTCCTGGCTGTGTCCCAACCCAGGCTCTTGTCCACCCCCAGCCTGATTACTGGGAGTAGGGGGAAGTACAGAGTGGGAAAAAGAAATCCTTGACATTATGCAAGCACTGTTCAGAAACAGCCAAAACATTCATGTGTTACCAACTCTGTTTTAACCAGAGATGATATGAATAATCATATGAGTAAATTCTTCATAATAACATATTTCAAAATGCTGCATGTATCATGTGCCTTAAATAATGACACAGCTGCAGCAATCTTTTTTTTTTTTTTCTTAAAGAGAAAGGTATCTCTTTCACCATGTATTCCTGTCTGTAGCAGTTACCTGCAAATAATTTTTGTACGTAACAAGACCCATATACAAACATGAAAAACAACTTGTGAGTATTCTTCCTCAGAAAAGAGGATGTTATTTCTACTGACAATTGAACTAGCTTACCACTACTTGTCTGGACTGAGATTTCAGGCACTAGTCTGTGCTAGATAATGCTGAAGAGAATTAGCTGATACAGAGAGATGTAGAGCTGAACAACATTATCACCTGAGAGTATCAAAATGTTTGTCCAACTGTCTTTATTAGCCCTTTTACGAATTAATGTGTGCATTTAATATGAAGGACAAGACAGAGCCTTGTAAAATCCTAAAGTTGTAACTGCCTACTACTACTGCTTACTCTTTGTCAGTGTTCTAAGAAAAGAAGCATGTTGTCTCAAGATTAGCTAAAGGGACTAAAATCCTAAATGGGATTAGCTAAAGGGACTAAAATAATCAGTATTAAATATCCAATAGATGGATATACATGAGTGTGATATGAGACTTTAATGCCTTACACAGACCAAGACACCCAGCCAGGAAACCAGTCAACTATAGTAAACTTGAGACTAGAGATCTCTAGCCTGACTTCATCACATTCCCTCATGTGAATAAAGTGGAATAACTGAAGTAGGTAGGCCTCTGGTGTACAGAAAAAGTGTTATTTTCTGTGTTCGTCATACCACTGTGGCCATATGCTGACCTTCACAAGGCAGAAGGTCAGTTTCCTAACTTTGTGGAAAGTCATGCTGCAATGTATGCAGACTGCCAATATTAGGATATTTGCATTGTCTAAACACACAGTTTAGAATTTATTTCAGGCATTAATGGCCAGCTCTTTATAGCACAACCCAGTTCTGAAGGAATGAGTGATTCCCAGTGCTCACAGTTATTGAGTTACTCTAAGAATTGTCTTCCTACAACAGAGCATCCTCAGCAGCCTGTTCAGGAGCATGCCCATAATTTTGTACTTGATGATTCACTGCTTTCTCTAATAGTATGTTAAAGTTTGAAAAATTGTTATTTAAATATAAAACCAAAATATTTATTTCTTTGTAAGTCATCAAGATTAGGTTAACTTCCTTTACAACAGTGCAAAGCACATATTCTGAAATGTTTACCTTAGTATTCTTTTAAAAATGATCCTGGTTATGATTCAGACTATTAGATAGCAAATGGTAAATCAGTAGTTATCTGTGTGACACTCCTCTTTCTGCTTCTATTTGCAGGAGTTAATTAATGTAAAAGGAAGAGCAGAATTAATCGGAGTATATATGTAAATATATTGGATTCTGTATTTCTTACTTCAGTTCTAAAATTATGAAAGCTATGGTAACAACATACATTCCTTTATTCATCCAACAACTAGTATTCCTAGCAATTTAATTTTATTTTTTTTTTCCCTAAAAATCAAAAATAATATCTTAAATATAAACCTGGTATTTTCAATATGTTTTCCTTGGTACATTTTTATATTGACTCACCAATGTTTAAATTATGATACTGGCTAACTTTTGATATCCCAGATACAAAGATATAGGACAAAAGCAAAATTCTTTAGCCAGACTATTCCAGCATTTTGGTTTTAGCAT
>WTSP01013180.1:0-15137 GCA_025331215.1 Actenoides lindsayi | reverse complement strand
TATGTTATAAATATATTAAAAATAACTATCTATATATCCCAACATCAAGAAGATACCTGCAGAAAGTTCAGTAAGGGAACAGGTCTGCAACCTGTTCTTTAACTGTAAGAGATGACTGGAGACAAGTTACATTACTACACTGACAGGAATCATCAGAAGGTAGCACTGTGAATCCATCTGGGTATTTCCAATGGCTCAGATGAAGTTTTACCCCAAAGCTATATTAGGTCCTGTCCTGGTTTTTCTGGGATAGTCACAGGCCAGCCATGGTGTGTAGGCCCCTAGCAGTTTCACATCAGTCAGTAGCTTATCCAGGACAGCTGACCTGAACTGGCTCACAGGTGTATCCCATGCCATAAATGTCATGCTCATTATAGAGGGGGAAGTTTGCTGAGTATGAGGGCTCCTGCTCCTCCTCCTCATCCCCAGAGAGGCTTGCTGCTCATTCTGTTCCTGAGGCCTGCTTTCCTGTATATTATGACCACTGGACATTCACTGGGCTGAGAATAAGTTTGTATACTTTATATGGGCATTAGTATTAACGTTAGCTTGGCTGCTTCATTAAATCCATTTTCATATCAACCCATAGGACTCCTCACCTTTACATGATTCCCCCTTCTTGGCTGGGGAGGGGTCATCACCTGATAGAACAACTGCTATAGTCTAGCACCAGATACAGGGTAAATGTAGACAGGTCCCAGTTCTAAGGGACTCTGGAGTCTCACAGTTTTTCCTGAGCTACTGACATCAGAGCCTTGGTCTTGCAAACATTGCAGATGGCTCCATGGAAACATACACAATTCTGAATCACAGAACAGCCCTCAAATTCCAGGTGGTATCACTTTACTGTCTTTATTTCTTTCCACTTACTTCTATTTCATTCCATTTCATTAAAGCCTAAGGACCCTTAAAGGAAGGGGTTAGAAGGGAAATCTAATCACACTGTTGACTTTCCAGAAGTCAGATGTAACTTACACCTTTCTAAGAATATAAAACAAAGTACTGTTCCAATACTTATCTAACATACACAGTTAATTTTTCCCTACCTACAAAGAGTGAAATGATCATGTAAGTGAGTGTAGACATTCTAATACATTCATTACAAGCTCAACCTGCTGAAGTGACAGCAGTGACAAGGTATATTATATTGAGTAATCTGAGATACTACATCAGGGTAATATAATGCTTGAAATTTTATATTTTGAAATGCAGAAATACAAAACTGCTACCCACGGGCAACCTCTTCTCAGCCAAGAGACAAGATGCACTTAGCTTAAAGCATGAGGACATGAGAACAAGAGTGGGGTATGCTCACAGTATCCAGTGTATGTATTTACTCAGGCTCGAGAGGCACATTTTCAATTTGAAATTCACACCACTGATATCCCAGCCCCGTCCAAGTCATGGGTCATCCAAAACCATTAGAAGGCTGAAAATAGAAGTACCTTAGTCAGTTTATCTCATGAACACCTAATGAATTCAAATGTGCCAAGTACTTCCCTTGTTACTTCATCATGTTTGTCTGTCATTGAAAACATCTCCAGGTCTAGGCTCAGCAGCTATTTAACCTCTAAAGATAACTAAATGATTTCCTTTTGACTACAAAAGCAGACTGTGTTCTAAAATTAGGTGGTCTAATGTACATTATAAAAGGCTGACAGCCAATTTCCTGATGGATAGGAAAGGCTCTGGATGAATAACTTAGACACTGTAAGCCATTGTCTGGTCTAATCTTTCACATCTTTTACCTTGCCCAGTCAAGAAGTCTTTGTGACATTGAAAGCTATTAATTCCTTGTAACTACATGCCAGAATACACAGGGAACCACAGCCAGCTGAACAGAAGGGACTCAACAAAATATCTGCCAGTTCTCCCCTTCCAATAATTCTGGATTTCTAAAATATTTCTTTGAGGAAAGGACCTGAAAGTAACCTAACACCACCAGTCCATGCAAATATGCCACCTTTCTCATGTGACAGGTGAGAAATATTTATTGAAACGCAACTACTGCGAAGGGGAAAGATGTGAAAACAGGGAAGATGGGCACATGGCTCAGAGAGAAGAGTATGTTACAGACTTCTCTATAAAGCTAACACATATTTTGGTTATTTGAGTGTTGCCTCCAACTTCTGTTCTATCCATCCACAGGAAGTTTCCATCTGACTTTAGCAATGTCTGCAGTAGGGGGAGTGAAAAGGAACAGAGAAGTGTTAATTCAAATTAGTACACCTGATGTTTACTGTAGTATTTGAATGCTGTCACTTTCAAACAAAATAACTCAGAGATAAGTTACTCTAAGAAAGCCAATATGTAAATTCACAGAATAAATATTTTTAGACTATTCTGATTTGCTGTGAAGGTGCAGTTTACTTAGTTTTTTTATTAAATCACTCCTTAATTGGGTTACACTCAAGTCTTATTCCACAATACCTCAGCTTGTTGCCTAAGAGGAGTAGAATTTGAGTTCTGATATTTCAGGTCAATCCTGCAGTGAATTAAAAAAAAAAAAAAATTAAAAAAATAATGTAAGTAACAAATGATGTGAATTCCATGAGTTTGGAGATTTTTTTAATGCATTTGAGGTGAGAATTAATGGAAGAGGTTGTTTGGTTGTTTATTTTCTTTAAAGATGGAAGCATAATTCAAAGTTAAGAGACAAAATAGAAGAAGATGAAAGAAGGGAAGGCAGGTGACAGAAAGATATAGCAAAAGCATGATTTAGATATAGTATAAATAAGCTCATTTTTTAACCAACACTGCTAATTACAAAGTCCACTAAATAAAGAATGGTTCAGCAATGTAAGCTCTCAGAAAATGGAGGAACTGGATGTTGGACCTTCCTCAGAAGGATTCAATTTCACAATTTACTCACCTGAGAGGTGTGTTCCAGACACCCTACAGAACCAGGTGCTTCCCTTCCATCACCACCAGACATGGGCCATCAGGAAAGCAGGCTTGCAAGAATCATGCTAGAAGAACAGCAAGCAAGGAAAAGCTCAGCTATGAATTGGGCACTCAGTTGTGAAGAGGCAGTCTTGGGCTCCACACTCCAATCCCTGGATGTTTTTCACATTTTATAGCAAAGTTTTTGAAGTCAACAGAAAAGGATCAGTAAGGAAGGGAGTGAAAAAGGTAAAAGTGTCTTTAGAAGTAACCAAGAAAAAAAGGAATGAGACGGTAAGTCACTCCCTCTTCTCAGCTGAATATCATAGCTTCTAAATTACGAGGCAAGGCTGCTTCTCACTTGCCTCCATTCCAGCTATGTCCCATTTAAGGCACCCTTCTGGACTCAACCCAGAGACTTGAAATGATGGCAGGAACTGCCATGAATGAAGACATCTGTCAAACAGGGTGAGTAGAAGGAGTGTGTCCCTTCTAAAATGCTGGGAGGTACGTGAAGGTTACCAGGTCAGCATTTTCTCAGATATTTATGGATTAAAAACTGAGCCCCGGCCAAGTGAAGTGAGATGACGGAGTGTCAAGGACAAGTGTGCCTTGCAAACTTGCTTTCCTCCTTTTGTCTCAGAGATAAAATTATTCTGGAGTGAATTTAAATAATGCAACTGTGGTAACTTACTATACCAAGAATTTAAGAATGGAGTGGCAGAATCTGTTCTCAGAAAAGTTTAGCCAATGAGAGCTAAAGCTAATGATCAAGAGAAATCATGAGAGGAAAGAGACATCTAATGGTGTAGGTATTATGGAAAACTGATTGGATACAGACACCAGAGGAAAGCTCAGATTGAGTGAGGACCTACCTGTGACCTGAGAACCAGCAGCAATGGGAATCATGAAAAAGAATAAGGAGTTTTAACCTGGAGAACTTGTGACAGGAAGAAGGAAAAAGGAAGGCACTGAATAGAAAGAGCTCAGACTGGAACTTGCAGAAAAAATTAACTGGAATAAGAAACCCAAGAAATAGAGATTGAGGCTGGGTAGGTGAACAACGGGAATGCGGAAAGTGGTAGAGGAAAAGGATGAGAACAAGGAAGGCACAAACTCAGGGTGATTGAGCAGGTAAGTCTCCATGCAGCAGGTATAGCACCCTTCACCTTCAGAACCTGACATGGAATTTAATAAGCCAAAGCCTGGCATCAGGTGAAACTGTAAAGATATATAGTGTTTCTATACATGGAAGAGAAGCACCTGCTATATTGCTAGCTAACAAAAGTAACTGCGTTGGTAAGTGGAATATCTTTCTGTACTTAATCTAAGGATTCTGCTGTGCCAACTGGTTTTGCATACATTGACCTAATGTCCCAGAACTCAATTTATTTTCATAATTCAAAAGCTAAAAAGATTACATACAGACTCACTCCTCTCCACCCTGAATCTCACATGAAGAGAGTATCAATATCCCAGAGACAAGCTTGCAGAAGCATAGAAATGCCTGTGCAACTTTACCTCAACCCTCGTGTACTACAGAATATATAATGACAGTCATCAATATTTCAGTCTTTAGTAGTTCTATCTTTAATATTTATACTTTTGGATATTTCTTCCCCCCAACAATCATGCTTCATTGCATAGGATGAACTTAAGCTCTTTGTGCAAGTTAGAATTACACAATAGGAAAGGGAATTGCCTTAAAGAAAATCTTCAGATTAAAGCACTTGAGCAGTGCTTTGTGGAACAGCAATCTATACCAATCCCTATCAGCCATCTTCTTGTGCAATGTCAGCTTTCCAGAGAAGGTCATCCACCTGGGGTACTTTAAAAAACTTACTTGAAAGCAAAACAACAAACATTAGTTTCAGTAAGTAAAAATTAAAGTATTGCAGTCATGCCCAAAGCTCCACCTTGTCTTGCTGAACAGGCCGCAAAGCAGAGCTGGACACTGAGCACTCTTGAAAAAGCAGAAGCCCAAAAGCCTGACTTTACATGCCCTAAGGCTCAGCTGACATTTTAAACAAAATTATTATAAAAATAAAATAATTTTAAAAGAAAAGAAAAAAAACAACTCTATTCAAATTTACCTGTAGAATGTAACTAGATCACATCCCAAAACAACACACACTTGCCCTAAAACCTCACATACCCCTGGTGACCCCTAAAAAGATTACTCCTGATGCTTTGGGATCTTGAAAGATGTGCAGCCACGAACTTGCTTAAGAAAAAAAGCTGCCAACAACTCCTGAAGGTATTTGAAGATTAGGTTTGAGGCTGTCTAGACAGAAATCAAGCTTGTAATAACCTATTCTCCCTAATTGACGCCCTGCAAACAAACCTCTCCTGAATAGTTTGATCATAGTCACAGCTTCATTCCCTGGAACCAGTCGCAGGCAAGATGCCAGGCACTTGGTAGGAAACTGCCGGGACCAGAGAATGTCAGCAGAACAGATACTTACTGCATAGCTAGAATACTGCAACAGCGCTATCTGTCGTATTTTGTGTACAAGTGCCATAAACACAATGCTTCAGAAAAAAATGAATGAGATGATAGCTCATTGCCAGCAAGTCACTTTCTTCCTTACACTTAACAACATTCCTAAGTACAACAAAAAATATAATGAAATATGAAACATTTTACCTTCTTGTATTTCTAATTTTCTTATCAGTTCATTTTGTAGATCATTGTGTTGTGATGATGTCAAATCCATACTATGCCACAAAACCTGTGAGGGAGAAACATAAGCCTGCCTGAATAGAAGGACTTTATTTCTTTTTCCCCACATAACACTTCACAAAAAATGTTAACATTATTTTTACATGTATTGCACTGTACTTCTATAGAAAATAAAGGCATGTAGACATATAAATATCAGTATTCAAAACATAAAAGAACTGGAAGCAGCAAACTATTTCAATTTTTCTTAAAGAGGGGAAAAATCAAGAAGGTTTTTTTTTTAAAAAAAAAACCCTTTGATAAATATTCAAACCTATTTTATGAATTTTAAAAATTAGAATCAATTCAAGTCAGGGTTGATAGGCTTATAAATTATTGAAAGAAAAAGTAGCAACAAATGTCTGAAAAAAGAAAAATTGCACCAAAAAGAATCTAATCTTGTTTGAATTAATTGGCTTGGAAGGAAAGAACCTATCAGTAAAAGTTGCACATGAGAATAAGTAGGAAGCAGAGAGCTATAGACAACAGGCAGAACAGAAGAGTGCCTATAAAAAACAGACATAGAACATGCAGACTCAGGAGAAAAAAGTAATAGGAAAAGTGTGACAGAGGACAATACTATTTTCATCTGTCTGCAGAAAAGCAGACAAACAGTGGTCACCAAGTCTTGATATTTTACAATTGGAAAACAACTGAGTTCATTAAAAAAAACCCAAAAAACAAACCAACAAAAAAAGATCAGTGCTCTGGTAAGTTTTGAAGCTCTTGCACTGTTATGCAGAAATTTGGCTGATTTTTGCAGGAATGGTTACAGGCAGAGTACAGTTAATAACCTACAGACATCTAAACACTCAGTAGGGATGCAGGTAAATAAGGCAACGGGTGAAGGAGTATCTCTAGTAAAAAAAAAAGTAACCAAAGTAAAACCACATGCTGAATATCAAGAAAAATTCCTCCAAGTGGAATTCCTCCTGCCTAAGGCAGGTTTTACTCTCAAGGCTTTAGATGAAAGAGGACAGTACAGAACAGCCCTGTCTTGTTAGAAATGATGCACTATACTCTCTTGACCTCACCCTACAAAAGGCACATAGGTTTAATGTCTAACCTTATCATCACAATGCCAGCAGCCATTAACCAAACTGAGGGTGAAAAAATAACTTAAGAGTTTCTACACATCACTGTAATTCACAGAACAAAAAAAGTGCTCTTAGATCTATGTCTATGAACTTAGCAGTAGTGACACGAGTGGGGGCAGAAAAGAGATTCCACAGGATTCAAAGTCTTTGCATGCAGCTTCAGAATGACAAGTAGCGTTAGAAAACTACTGAGACATTAAGCAGTAAATGTTACACGCATCGATCAGCTGGTCATCTACCTCAGAAGTATAAAACTGACAAATTTTCTTCCCATTAGAAGACAAAAATAACAGATTAATAATCAGTCCCTTTGCATTCTGAAGAACAAGCAATGTTACACTATAAAATCACCCTTAAAGGGACCACCTTTGGGTTTTGTGGTCCTCTCCTTTTTTTTTTTCTTCTTCTTTTTTTCCTTCTAAAAATATCCTCTGAGGTACACTGAACTACTCAGCAACCTGTCTATCAGAAGCAATGAAACAGCGCAGAACAACTCAGTTGCTGAGTTGCACCATTTAAGGTAAACGATACCAAGTAATTTAACGACTCAGACAACAAAATACCACAGCCAGCATCCACCACGATTCAGTCACCATTACCTGAATCTTCTGCAGCTTTCCAAAGATGGTATTCTGACAAAAAAAAAAAAAAAAAAAGTCCTTATCTGGCTGGTCGTTTCCCTCCCAGGCAGCTGGAAGTCTGTGCTCTGAAGCGTGCGTCACACGTTCCCAACATCCCCACACCAGAAGCAGTAATAAATCCTGACAGCTGCAGCACAACCATGGAGCGGGCACCACACACCCCGTCTCTTATGTAAGGGAGCCGGTTTCATAACAGCTTCCAGTCAAGGGAGCTCCAAACAACAAAGTAACCAGGAGTATTTTTTACAAAAAGAAGGCAGTGGCTCAACATTAGTAACTACTCACTGTTACTAAAAGTACCTGGAGAATTAAACTCCGTTCTTCAGAGTCCAAAGGGTCCCCCGAACAACGAGCGCAATTTGCAGAGGGGCAGGGGTATGTAAATGTGTGCTCCTGTTGGAATGCAGAACCGTAGCAAGGTTCACAGCCCCCCAAACCCTAGCCCACTTTACCCCCGTGAGGCAGCTGTCAACATGCAGAGTTACACACAGACCACTCCTCTTCTGTACATAGAAGATGTACATTCGTTCAACAGATCGCAACCACTTACTGCCATGGGAACGAATACAGGTATTTAAAGACCTCACTTCTTTAGACTGTAACCAATTCAAGTTAAGAACTGTATCTTACTTGACAGTTTTTTAGCAAAATTTGGCTTCAACCTCAGCTGCGCTTTCTAGGTGCCATTGAAAAATAACAAATTGCTGTAAAAAATACTGAACAAGCCCTACAAAGAACTGAAGGTCTCTGTACTTTACCACACTTAAAAGAAGAAATTAATGGGAGCTCTTCTGCATTCAGAAACTATAAAACAAATCACCAAGGCCAAATCTACATTTTAAAGCTAAATTCAGTAATACTAATGGGTGATTTATAAAACACTGCTGTAAACTGGCTGTCCAGGCTGAGAATTTGCTTCCAGTGTGATGTTTTACAAAAGTAATATCAAAATGGACAGTTTCTTGCCAAGCAAACACTACATTAAGTATCAGACTCTCTGCAACTCTAAGGGTCAAATGTTACCCACATTACCTCAGCCCTTCATCCTTTTGGGGAGGTTAATTTCATACAAAACTTAATTGTATGGACTTGGACTTTCAAACAATGAAACAATGAGAAATGAGGTAGAAATATGAGATGAGCAGACAAAAGAAGCAAGGAGGACTGAAATGCAGCGCAAGAACCCCAGTATAACTGGCAGCATCCAGCACTTTTCTGTCTAAATCCACAGGAGCTATAAATACATTCTACAACCATTCAGAGGCAGGCGGGGTGGGGGTGTGAAAGTCTGAGCCTAACACATTGTTTCACAAATGAATTCGCCACGAGTGCTGCAACCAGTGGGTACCTCTGAACATCAATTTTGAGGACAAATTCTGTCTTTAGTTGTGGGCATGTAACTCCTAGTCTAGAAACACGACATTTACATAAATTAGATCAATATTTACAGTACGTGAGGTTGTACAAGGATTTACTGTACTGTATGATTTTCCATGAGATTTTATGAGGGCTTATCTCATACACTGTTCAATAAGTAACATCACTTGGAGCACAAAACTTTTGAGACAGGCATAGTGAAAGGAGTAGGAAAAACACACTAAAAGAGATGATTTTCCTTCTCTCAGCACCTAGAAATACTCCAAGTTGCTTTCAAAATTTCATTTAAGTCTGAAGTTAAGGAAACAACAGATTGCATGTGATTTTTAACAGCCATCTCGCCTCAGTTAGAATGCAAATGAATGGGCATTGTGTTTTGGCTCAGTTTTAAAATCTCAAAACTGAAAACTTGCATCAAGTCCAATCTAGGTCTTTATGAGTAAATGGACTTAAAGTAATTTATTTTTTTTTTATCATATAAAATCCTTCCTGTTTAAGTTCTGGACACAAAATACATGACAAATACAGGACAAATAGGGATAATTTATTATTTATCAAAAATTCATTAGAATATTTACAAAGCTTAAGTCACAAGAAAACATGCACACACAGTCTCTATTTTTAAAGACTTTTTCTTTACAACTTCTTTTTTCTCCCTCTCTTACTCTGTGATTTCTTTTTTCTGCCCTTAAACACAGGTTTGGCTGTCACCATGACAATGTTTCCCAGTTCTTCATCCTCACCACTTGAGCTACTGCACCTCTTTATTTCTTTGTGGTCTGCTGCTTCCATTGCAGAAACATTTTTCCTCCTTTTGCCCTTGTCTGAATCTCTGCTTTCTGATTCCTCTACTGAGGAGTCACTAGAAGTTTCTGAAAGATGCAAATTCCCAATAAAGCCACCTCCATATAAATGTTCTTTTCTGGAATCTGAGCGTTTTCTTCTCTTTCCACTTTGGACTTCTGTTGCCACAGCCTGATGATTTGCACAGACTGCAGTACCTTCCATTTCACTGTCCTCATGCTGTTTAAGTTCAATCTCCATAACAGCAGTGGCCTCCCGAATTTCATCAGCCTCTTCTTTTTCCTTTCTCTTCAGACAAGTCACAGCTCTGCGCAGTCTTTGACTTTTAATAGCTTGTTTTTCATGCTGTGCTAGTCTGAAGAATGAATCGATTCGAAGCTGAGTCTGTCAAAAATAAAACAGAAACATTTCTGGATGCTTTTGTGATGGGAATGCAGTTGTTAGCTTCAGTATAAAACATCCCAATTTAAGTAGGCTAAAGGACTAATGAAATTAATATGCATGCAAATAGATGCGAACAATAAGATGCATTATTACAGTAATAATATACGTTATTACACATTATGCAACAAGAACATTTACAGAAACTAATAAGCAAACTCCAGTGAAATTTTATAAGCACTGTGTGGCTGATGATTTGACATATGTTGCCATTTTCAACCCTAATACAGAGAATGTCTGTAGTGCTCTTAAGCATGTCCTTACAAACACATCCTCAGCTTCAAGATGTTAAAACAACAGAATGTTTACTAAGCAATCGCTGTAAGTGCACTTTACATTTGCAGGTGCTAGTGCAACAAAACGCCACCATTCGACCCGAGTTCATTGTAACAGATCCTGCTACACTGTAAAGATTTAGGAATAGAGCTAGAAGCAATCCCACACAATAGGTCTGTGCTATTCAACCACAGCTAGGCTTGCTGTATAGACTAACCTAGCTCTCTGTGCTCTCCCTAAAATTGTCTAAGAGGGACAGATGCTTCCAAAGGATGTTCCAGTCAACCTGAAAGTACATAGATTTCACTACGAGTTTTGGTACCTTTTCACTCTTTTGAGTGATAGAGATAAACTGGCTTAGAGCACGTTATCTATCTTCCTAATGGCAAAAGGAGAAAAGAATCTGACCTGATTCAGCGATCAGTTTTACAATGGACTTTCACACTATCACAGTATGCACCACTATCCACTTATAAGTTTCATTAAAGGTGATAGAACATTTACTTGGAAATTAGAGCAGTAATATTAATGGGCACTTGCTCAATGGTTCAGTCTGCACTCCTCCTCCAGGGATATGGATGGTACCAAATAGTCAGTCGGACTTCACTTCTCAGGGGCATATTTTTACAACATTTTTAGAGAGCACACTAACTTTTAAAAGTACTTAAAGGTGCTTGAGGGACCCAGAGGTTCAGCTACATCCAGAGCAAACAGCAAAGCCCTGGACTTGGGATACGTGCTTGACAGATTACAAAATCTGAAACCAGCAACTGAAATTATGTAGAGTGCCTCACAGCACACCCAAATCATACAGAAATGAAGTCCAGACAAGTTAAGTTTAACGACTTTTAAATGTACATATTAAGATTAAAAAAATAGATGGTCAAATCCATTTCTCAGAAATGTATTTTAGATTAAAGCCTTTTCATTTTAAAATACTTCTCTTACAATTTCCCAGTTACCCTTAAACTGTACACAGTTTTATACTTTACCTGCTGCAAGTTTAGCTGTTTTATCACAGGAAAAAGGATTTCATCTATCTTTGTCCTTGTCCAGCCAAAGTGATCCTGACAGAATGTGCAGAAAATTAAGGAACTTTACAGAATAGCTATTACTAGTATTTTGTAAACACATAAAATGAAAATTCCTCCAAAAAAAAGTCTGGAGGAGAGTGACTCTACTTCAAAACTTTTTCTACTACAAAACCAGATAAAATACTCCCAAGTTATTACAGCTGACTTATGTCGATGGTTCCATTATTATGCTACATATCTTAATCATGCTGTTGTATCTCTGTTAGTTAAATAACTTTTTCTCTAATATGAAGATTTCCAAATGCATGTCTCAGTGAAGGCAGAACTCATTTTGGCTACATGGTACTGCCATAAGACAAAATACTTGTAAGTCATCTTATTTTTGCACTTGTACACACTGGAATTTTCACTTACTGTTTAAAGCACTTAGCTCTACATGCATTGCCATCTACTTTTCCACAATTCCCTGCAGCTCAAGCTGCAATGGATGCAAGAAATAAGACATTATTCCAAGAAATGCAGTGAATAACTAGGGATAAAGAGCGGACTGAGTCACCATTTCCAACTAGGTTTTGAAACTTACTTGGGAAGGACAGGAAACAGGAGCGTGCAAACAATACCACTCTAAGTGTAGAAATAGGCATAGAAGAAATGCAACACCCCAACAAACCAGTCAGTCCAGCCGCGAGACTCTCCTTGCGTGCAAAGTGCAGCAGTCCACTCTCTCAGGAGGGCAGAGCAGCCCGAATGCCATACATCCATGGCTGCATTCCCTCCCGTGCCAGAGCTGCAGATGGGGTGGGGGGGCCCACACACCACTGAGAAGTTACATATTTGACACTCTGTTACTGACTCACTAACCAGCACTATGAACTTTAATCCCAGTGCTTTTAGCTAAGAAGTCCTGACATGTAGTAAAAGGATATTCTCTGATCTGCTCTACATCAGGCTTCCCCCAAGTGAAGGAACCCCTCGTCTCATCCACCACAGGCTTCAGGTATGCTTCTGCCACTGCTGGATTTGGGAAACCTGAAGACAGCTGCAGCTCCCGCAATTTCTTCTTGACTTTTGTATCACGTGGATTAGGTCTCAATTTCTTATTCTTCTGAGACTCATTCCACCACTCACTGAAAAACAGAAGGAAGTAATCATTTGCCTCCGTAAGATATGATTTGGAGTATCAAGAGCCACCGTGCTAATTTCAATAGCCTTAGTCTCCCTACTTCAGTTACTACATGAGATGAGGTACAAAACTTCCAAATAAAAGATTACCAAAGGCACGTATAATCTGAAGGTAGAAAAGACAAAACATACACAAGAAATGCAGCCATTATAAGCCACAGATAGATTCCCCCTAAACTGCTAAACGAAAGGCCATAAATTCAGGTCACTTGGGGAGATGTTCCATACATAATGATTGTTTATAGGTATGCAAGGAAAAATAAAAATAATTTAAAAAAATTCAACCAAACAAACAAAACCACACAAACAAACAAAAACATAAAAAACCCCCCACAAACCAACCAAACCAAAAAACTTCTACCCTTCCGTCTCATTTTTAACACAACTGGCTTAGCCCTCTTCAAATCTTGTTCTTTCCCCCAACCTACCTGTCTGTCTCTTTCCAGGTCATCCATTCCTCACTCATCAAGTCTCTTTTCTCTACGAACAAGCTACAGAACCTTCTCACAAACTCAGAGAAAATAAACCTCCATTCCACTACAGATCCAGCTCTGCAACAAATTCAGGGGCAGTTGCACAGTTCTACAGCTGTTTTATTGTCTTCATTAGTCTCACTGTCATTGCTGTATCAACAGGTCATCTTATTTACCTGCCATTTCAAATAGTGATATAATGAACTCACATATTTTGCAGTTAACTTAGTGTCCTTAATGATGGTCATATGTTTTCTTATACACTTAACCAGCAGAAAAGTATGTTCACCAATATTCATATTACAGAGAGACAAGATGGGAAAATACAACAAAACATACGCAAATCTTAAGAGAGGTTCCAAGCCATGCCCAGGAAATTCATTTAAGATCTCCATTGCTGTTACAAAGCCAACGTTTGGGATGCCCTCAGTATAGTCACTCCCAAGCAAGTATGCCAAATTAATTAGCTTGCTCCGATCCAACCCTGTAAAAGAGAGTGCATAAACCAAAGAAAATCAGTGGATTCAGCATCTGTTCTCTCGTGAATGAAAACATAATGTATTATCTGAAAGATGAAACCCAATAGGAACACAAAGGCATTACTTCTGTAAAATTACATTTAATTCACTATCAGAATTTGCTAGATTATATTCTGGAGCACTGCCAAAATGCTACTGCTAGCTGAAGTATCAGTAGTTGTGCTAACTTGGCAAAATCTTGACAAAATTGAAATTTTACAGTGTAAAGATCATTGGGAAATTCTGAGTTTTTAAGAGCTAAGAGATATTATTTTATATATATTTCTTTAGTTAACAAAAAGATAAGTTATTTCTTTACCAAAAGAGCCTGCAAAACAGCCAGAAAGAAGGAAGAACTCAGCTAGCCACAGCTATTTGAAACACTATAAGATCTGAAGCAATTAGATTGATTGTCAGTGACTAGCTTCAGTTTAGCTTTTTTAAAAATATATATATATAAAAATTGCATTCAGTGGAGAAAAGTAGGGATATGAGTCTAAGCACACAAAGACCATCAGCATGCTAGCCAGTATATCCATCAACTGTCAAGAAAGAATTGTGCAACGCATTGAAAAGGAGAAATAGTACAAGACTGCAGAGGAATGTGACACGAAGACCAATGGTGACTGTTTTTCCCTAACAAATAAATAAATAAATAAAAGCTCTGGCTTTTTACATTAATAACAGCTTAAAAAAAATAAGTATATCACAGGCAGGCTTTTACAGCAATCCTTTCTGAGTGAACTACAGTAGCATAACTAAGTAGGTGTAAGTAGGAGAAAACATTTTTCATTCAATTTGCTGAGAAAACAAAGACCTATTTTTCACTACATAAAAATGTTTTCAAATTTTACATGCTGAAGACATTAAAATACTATTTCCAAGTCTATAGCTTCTCCCAAATTTTAAAATGTCAAAACTGATTTTGTAAGAGTTCTGCTTAAACAAGGCATAAGAAAAAGTTAAAAATTGTCTCATTTTCCTTAACATACTATGTGAAACTAAAGTTTAGTAGTTCAACATAATTAGCAATAATTTGATTAGACTGGTACAAGAGGAGTCTGAAAGAAGAAAAAAGCTGCTAAGAAGAAAAAAGAGCAAAATGAAAAACCTTTTACAGAGCATATACATATGCCAGATCCTCTTCTAATACATTATGCATCAGTACGTTCAAAATTAACTTCCATTTCAAGAAGACTCTAAATCTGATGGTATCAGAATATAATTTTCCCACCATGTCAGAAAAGCCACGTTGACATTTACCCAGAAACTGGTATCGTAGTACATACCTCCAGCCTTAATGATCATCATATTAACTCAGTGTATTAAAAGCAGGTGTCTGCAAATTCAGAGGTATCATCTGGCAGTAAAACCAGTAAGCCAACCAAATGTCTTTAGAGACTCTCCAAAGAACAGGCATTGTAATAACAGACACACAAAATTCTGCAGAAAATAAAACTTCTAAAATATATGTGGCAGGGCTGTCTTACTGAAGACGGTATTTAACGAGTCAATGCCTAAGGCTTACCTAGCTGGTTTTGAAAATCAACAAACTGATAATATTCAACATATTTGTTTTGACTGAAGAAATTCTTATAAACATGTCGTGCGCCAAATAGCCAAACATCACTATCATCAGTGATTGTCCCAGCGGTCTGATCAGTCAGGTCCAATACAGCCCACTCTGCC
>WTSP01013179.1:12541-31300 GCA_025331215.1 Actenoides lindsayi | reverse complement strand
CGTACCTGTGGGTCGGTGGCGGCGGCGGGAAGGCGGTGGCGGCGCCTCCCGTTCGCTGTGGCACCAGCGGCGGGCGGGCACGGAGGGACTGACGGAGGGAACCGGGAAGGGAGGGAAAGAGGGAGGGAGGGAGGCGGCTGCGCGAGCCCCGCGCGCACGTCTCGCCGCGCTCGCGAGAGCACGGCTGCTGCGCGCCCGCTCACGTGCCCGGCGGTGGCGGCCCCGCTCCTCTCCGCGCTCCTCACCCTCACCGCCGCCGCGCCGCTCACGCCCCACCCTCCGTGAATGGCTGTGGCCCGGGGGGTGAGGGAGGCGGACGAAGAAGAAGAAGAAGAAGAAGAGGAGGAGGAGGAGGAGGTGCCGCCGCCGGCGTCTCGCGAGAGTGGGGGGGGAAGCCACTCACCCGGTTCTCGCGAGAGCGACGCCAGCCCGCCGCCCGGCCCCCGCTCATTGTCCGCGCGCTCCCGCGGGGGCAGATGGGAATGCGCGGGGGGGCGGTGCTCGGCGGCACCCGCCTGTCCCCGCCCGCGGCCAAGGGAAACGGAGGATCCGGGTTCGCGGCTGCCCTCAGCCTCCTCCTCCCTCCTCTTCATCGCCTCCCGCCCGGGCGGCGTGGGGGAGGGACAATCCCGGCGTCGGTGCCCTCTGAGTCCCAGGCAACCCCAGGACGGAAGGCGGCCCCGGCGGAGGCAGAGCCTCCTCAGGCAGAGCCAGGTCTCCCCTCAGGACCCGCATCCGCCGCTGATGCCTCTCGGTGGCTGGAGCAGAGTAGGAGAAACGGGTAACGCTGTAGCAAGGATTCGCCCCAGATAAGGATTCCTGAGTGCCACTTGGCTCTCGTAACCCGCAGAGTGCCGTTACCTTCCTAGTGGGGCAGACACTGACAGCCCCTGCAGCTGCCTAGGCCGGGCTCCCGGCAGCCAGCACGGCCATGCCCTGGCGGCCCGAGACTGAGGGCTCGTCTCCCCTCAGCAGAGTGAAGATGTTACCGGCTCTGACGCGTTTAAGACAATAGGCCCTGGATGCCTCTTCGGTTCATTAGAAGATTCTGGTAAAAAATAGAACGCAACCTCCAGATTATGTGCAAAGCTTTTCATCTGAGCCAATATTGCCACCTTGTGCTGGTATGAGGAAAGTTCACTTTTCCCGCCCTCTCCTTAAATGGGTTGATTTTATGACCTAAGTAGTACTCGTACCATTGGGTAAATACTATTTATGGAGTGAAATTCTGTCATAGTCCATGTTTCTTTCCAGTTTAATTTTGTGGCTAAAGAAGCAATCTCTCCCATCATCTTGGAAGCTGCTGTGTTCCAGCAGCTGTACAAAGGTGAGGGTTCCTGAATTCAGCCTCCAGGTGGAAAGAAAAACCTGCTTTTTGAATTCATCACAGGCTGATTTTTTTTTCTCATATGTGTAGCTGTAGAGCACAATGAAACAGTAACACAGAAGGTACTTGGGAAAAAAAAACACGAACAGCGGAATGGTACAAAACACATGTGGAAAGAATATGAAAGTGCTAAGAGAACAATCACAAGAAATGAATCTCTCTTAACAAGCTCAGGATAAAAAATGATCAAGTGCTGAACACCAAACACATCAGTCTAAGTTAACGATACTTCTGTGCTCCAATACAGCAGAGTGGTGAAAGCAGAGCAAAGTGCCTTGATGGAACATAAAGCAATTCAGCCACTTTTACCCAGTAAAAGTCATATATAGATGGCAAAACACATGGTGCTAAGAAACAGGATCGTAAATCACATTAGCACTTCCTGAGTACAAAAGCAGGTCTTGCTCCCATTCCCCTGCTTTATTTCTATGCTGGTGCTTTGTTCTTCTTGGAGCACGTGGGTTCTCAATTTCCTTTGCTGTCCTTCAGTCAAGGCACCAAACTGGCGGCGAGGTGAATCTTTCTGACCTTTATTGATTTTGCTCTGTGCAAGTTGCCGCATGGCGCTGACCGTTGCTACCCTGCTGAGGCGCAGAGCTCTGGTTCCCTAAGCCTGGGCTCGTGCTGAGCACTGTACAATGTTTATGACATTCCTACATTTATTTTTTTTCTTTTCCAGTATGTGCACAAAGCCTGGTGGATTTGGGGGAAAAAGTGCAACGCCCTCCAGCTCTCTGAGTTGCGGGGCCTTGGAAGAGCCCTTACAATGCTCAAGGCACGCGCCAGGCAGAACTTGCCACTGTTCCCAGGCTCTGATGGTTTAACCACCACTGTCAGCAGACTGCCACCGTTCTTTCCTACTCTTTTTGTTACAGTACAACCAGGCCTACAAGTCTTGGGTGCAGGCCCAAGAGGAACGTAGCAGAGCTTTATCAGAGAAGCATGAAATAAGCCAGCCAGCCTGTATTCATTGTCCATACAGGATGTGTTTTATGCAGCTGACAGTAGGGTGGATATTGCTCATTTTTTGGCAGTTTCAGTTTGCCAGTACAGACTCACAGCCCCCGCTGCAGCAAGAGTGTTCCTTGACAGGCAGAGACCCGCGCCACGGGCAGCCAGCCGCCAGGCACCCACCACTCCCCTCAGGGGTGAGGGCTGGGAGAGGAAACTGGAAAACACTTCTCTCATCCAGGAGCTGAAGCACAGGAAGGGATCTTATGAACTTGCCCTGGCTGTGTGCACAGCAGATACGGGAATGCCAGACCTTATTTGCGTTATGGAAAGTGTTAAACTCCTGATCACTTCCTGCACACCTCGTTATAACCCCGTCCCGACAGTGGGGGTTACGGAGCATGTGGCAGGCACCAGGCACCCAGCGCTGCACTCCTGCATCTCGAGCCCCACACGACTTCCAAATCCTACTGCACCCTTTATAGTGTAATGAAAACCAAGATAAACAAGTTTAAATATAAGTTTAATAAATATAAGTCACATAAAAAAATGTGATTTTAAACAAGCAATTGTGTATGTAACTTTTGTTGTACCTTGCCCCTAATGACTTCTCCTGTTTCAAGTTACTCCAGTTCCTGAACACAAGGACTCTCCCAGCAGTCCCACTTAAAATGTAGCAGTTTCCATCTTCTCAATCTCTTTCAAACAAGTCTCTGAAGCAGCACCAACTTCTTATTTCTTTTCTTCTGACAATCGCCGCTGCTCCAGAAGGCCCCAAGCTGCAGTGAAACACACAAACCATTTGCCTGTAGACAAAGACAGTTAACGGGACCATTTCCAAAAACCCCAAATTCAACACTGACCACTTAAATAGCTGACCATTTTTACCCAAAAGATGCAATATTAATCAAAAGGTCCACATCAATTTGATTTTAAGATTACCTGACAGTGCATTGTCTGCATCCAATCTAGGATTAACTCCACAGAGCAGGAGTTACTCCACTCTCAGGCATGCAGGGTGCTGCCAAAACCTGGCACCACACAGCACCAGAACAGCACCGGTGGTGCCAGGAGGGGCTTGGCAGCACATTTCTCTCCCAGCAACATAACACTATCACAGGCACTGAGCAGCAATGGGTAGCTGACTAGCGCTGGGCAGAACAAAAGTTAAAAATTGAGCTTTGAAAGTGCAGAAGGAAGAAGAGGCTCACAAAATACATGGCTCTGGTGACCTGCCCTCGCTTTTAACACCTCCTCTCATCTGAGCTTCTTCCAGCAATCTGGTAAACCAGGTTATTTGCACCCCAGAGCACCAGTGGCCGGCAGAACAGCCAATTCACAAGCCAGCAGAGGCAGTTTAGGTTACTCAGCGTGGCAAAACTAAGTCTTTTTGCTCATCCGTTCTTGTTGGCTAACGGGGCAAGACCTTGCACCCATAGCTCAGAAGGCTCCTGAGCTCTCCCCTCTGCCTCATGTGCAGGTAATTCCTTCAGATCTCCTCTCCACAGCCACGGGCCACGCTAGGGCTAAACTCGGGGGTTTCCTAACCAAAAGACACCGGTGAGGGCCTGTTACCTGAGTGTTGTATCTTCCAGACAGCTCTTTGCCACCAACACGGCCCAGTTACAGCAATCCCTTCAAACGCACGCATCTGCTGGGAGCCCTGAAGAAAGCACAAGAGAAACATCACTTCAAATATTCAATTAATTATGTCTGTGTTCATAGAGCTAAACTGCTGGGATCTGGCTCGGGAAAGAGGGAAAAAAAAAAAAAAAATCGAACGAAATAATAGGCCGAGAAACTACTTTTAAACAGCACAGCCTGAAAAAACGACCCTCCGGCCCCAGGGCCCTGTAGGCAGCCAGCGCGGACAGCTGGGCACGGCCGCCCTTGGGCCGTTAATAACAATTAAACAAACCAGGGCGAACGTTTCACGGGGCGTTTTCCGTTTCCAGAACCCCGGCGGCACAAGGACCCACAGCTGCAGAGCCGG
This sequence comes from Actenoides lindsayi, assembly GCA_025331215.1. Lineage (NCBI taxonomy): Eukaryota > Metazoa > Chordata > Aves > Coraciiformes > Alcedinidae > Actenoides > Actenoides lindsayi. The sequence goes on along the minus strand of WTSP01013179.1, from coordinate 26,969 downwards.
TGTCCCCAGCCCATGGCGGCAGGGGAGAGGGGGAGACCCGGTGACCCCCACCTCATGGCGGCCGGTGGATTCCGGCGCCTCCACCTCCCCTCCCAGCGGCAGGGGACCGTGGGAGTCCCGGCGCCTCCTCATGGCAGCAGGGGACGGGGGGAGACCCGGTGCCGCCACACTCATGGCGGCCGGGGACCGAAGGAGTCCCAGTGCCCCTCACCTCACGGCGGCCGGGGACGGTGGAGTCCCAGTGCCCCCCACCTCATGGCGGCCGGGGACGGGGGAGTCCCAGCGCCTTCGCCTCCCCTCACGGCGGCAGGGGATGGGGGAGTCCCAGTGCCCCTCCCCTCCCGGCGGCAGGTGACCGAGGGACCCCCGGCGCCTCCGCAGCCCCCGTACCACCCCCGCTGGCGGCAGGCACCGAAAGAGAGCGAGCCCCGCCGCGCCGCCGAGCTGGTTCCGCTGGCACCGCCCGCTCGCCTCGGCCGCTCCCCGCGGGGCGGGCCCGGTGGGCGGAGGCGGGAGCGGGGCGGCCCCTCCGGGACGGGTCGAGTTACACAGAAACTGAGCTGTGTGGTGACAGAGCCGAGTGGGGAGCGCGTCTCGCGCCGCGCAGCGCTTGCAGGAGCAAACACGGTGTCCCAGCCCCTGGCCGCGACGGACGGTCACAGTCACACTGGTGCTTTCCACCAGCGCCCAGCTCGCGTCCCGGAGCTGCTGCGCGCTCGGCCGGACGTTACAGGCAGCAGCGGCCAAGGAAAACAAACGGCTCTGGCTGGCACGGCTCTGCAGAGCGTTTCGTGAGGCGCTTCACTGGGTTTTCTTCCCCCTCCCACAGATCGCTCTTGCTGTTCATCACAGAACGCTTTGGGTCGGAAGGGACCTTAAAGCTTTATCATCCGGTTCCAACCCCCCTGCCATGGGCAGCGGCACCTCCCACTAGAGCGGGTTGCTCAGAGCCCCATCCAACCTGGCCTTGAACGCAGCCAGAGCTGGAGCATCCACAGCTTCCCTGGGCAACCTGTTCCAGTGTTTCACCACGTTCAGAGTGAAGGATTTTTTTCCTCCAGGGACTGTCTGTGCAGCACACGCTGTTGGGGCGCGTGCTGTGGAAGGACCACAATGCTGAGCCTGCAGCACTGGAGCTGGAGAAGAGCTGGTGACCTGGGGCAGGCAGGGAGTTCCTGGGCACCAGCGGTTTTGGAGCTGAGGACAACAGCAAAGTATCTCTCTTGCTGCTGCAGGAGCTCCAGGCACTGATCTGTCCGGCCCCAGACTTGCAGCACATGTATTTTCGAAGCGTTGCAGCTCCACACTGCTGCAGGTCCGTCGAGCAGATGAGCTGTGCTAGCAGAATTGTTCATGTCCTGATTCAACCCATTTTGCTAAATTTATGTGAGCAAAATCTCTCAGATGTGGTCCCTCTTTTATTCTCTGAGTACTTGCTTGTGGGGGTTAAACAGGCCTGTTGAGTTGCTCTGAACACCAACTGTGGGGCTGTGTTGGGACGCAGAGAGTTGCAGGGAGGCTGTGAGGAGACTAGAGGAGCTCTTCCGAGAGCTGGCTGTGCTTTTGCTGTGTGCTAACCTATCACTGATCTGGCCTGAAACCAAGCATCTGCACCCCTCCAGTCCCCAACACGGTGCTTCCAGGAGACAAGGAGGACGTGTTTGGTTTCTCCTGAGCGAAGGTAAGCAGCAGGCCAAGCAGGGATCTCAGCATCAAACACCAGTGTGATGTTTGCGGCACCAGCTGTGGCCTGGGGAAGGCCAACACAGCCTGGGCTGCTGCCCAGCCAGGTGCTGTTTGCAGTCCCAGTGTGGTTGTGCTCAGCCCTGCAGACCCACGTCTGCAGGGACTCCAAGCACAGCACTGCTGGGCTCAGCCCATTTCAGGAGCGTTTTCTCACCCCTTGGAGGGACGCAGCCAATGCAGAGACCACGCTCACCAGGAAGCTGTGATGGGAAAGGGCTTTGCTGGATTCTCCATGGCAGAGCCGTTGTGTTTCACCCGGTGTGACTCCTTTTATCCAAAGTTCACAAAGAACGTGCAGGCATTTGTTTGAGGTAAACCAGTGCTCCAAACAGTTATCGGAGGGGAAAGCTGTGCAGGAACGCAGGGAAGTCTGTGCTGCGAGGTGAGGGGCTGCTCCTCGCTGAGTTCTGCTACTTGGCATTCAGTAAGCTTTTGAAGTATCTCCCTGGTCCTGCTGAAAATAAACGTCTCGTTGTAAGAGGCAAGGCACATTAGCTTGGTCCCCACACTGCACTAATGGGTTACACAGCTCCCAAACTGGAGCTGCTGCTTAGACAGCCTGCTCTGGGTCTTGGCAGAGCTGATCATCCATCCTTGTCAGCGGGCGTGTGCCCTCAGCCGCTGGCAGCGAGATCTCCAGTGAGTAAATCATGGGTTGCCCTCTGTGTTTGCCATTACCTGTCCCTGCAGCATGGCAGCTTTTCATAAAGCTGGATCTTCTCCACCAGGGCATATCCAGGAAACTTGTCCTTTGCTGGGTTCATCACTAGCTGGGAAAGCACTGAACGTTTTCCACCACTCAGCACCAGCCTCTCTCCCTGCACACAGCCGTGGCTGTCCCAGGCAGAACAAGCCCAGCGCTTCCTGGGCGAGGCAGAGGGAGAAGCATCCCACATGTCAGGGCCAGCATGAGCATCCCCACAGCCAGGAGGAATAGCTGCCCATCTTGGGCTGATGAGAGACCAAGAAACATTTGAGGAAGACAGAGATGGATGGAGTGGATGATTGCCTGAGGCAAGAGACAGCTCCAGCTGAGTGCCAGTGGCATCTCCAAGTTCTGAGAGGCTAAGCTAGAGAAGGAGTATGGAGGAGGGATCCCAGCCTTTCCCCAAAGTCCTTGAAATGTCTCCCTGGAGCACAAAGCCCCAGTGAAAAACTTCCTTTGAATGGATCCCAAATGAGAGAGGTTACAGCCACGCTGCTGTGCCTGGCCACGGGTACACGGCACACCAAGCCACTGCCGAGGCATCCAGCGGAGGCTGGGGAAGGTGTAGCTCTGTCTCTCTCCCAGAATGGCACTTGGCACGACTACATCTTTCTTTCCTGCTTGTTTCGGGGCAGGGTTTTTGTTGTCAGAAGCCATTTCCAAACTGACTCTTCCCACCACGTGTGTCTGAGGTGTGTTTCCTGGTGCTTCACTTTTTCCAGCTTCATAGATCCTGCATTCCCTGCACTGGCTCTGCAGGTCCCTGCGTGTGCACCTCAGCACTGAGCGTGGTGTGGACACTTACAGCAAAACCGACCTTGCTGAACTCTGCAGCTTCAATGCGGGAAGAAAGGGACCTGTACTGCTTGGGTATGGCCCTTTGAATCACAGCCGTTCCACCTCAGCTCCTTCTATGCTGAGAAGGAGAAAGTGCCCTCAGCATCCGCAGAAAGACACCAGTCAGATTCTTCAGCTTGGAAAGAATTGCTTTTGTAGCCAGACAACAGACCTGGAGAGAGAAATATTAACGGAATGCATCATTTGCACTCTCTCAAAGTAAGAATACAGACTTTTTTTATTAGAGACAAATTTTCTCTTAGCCCCTAACTTGTCAAACTGGGGTGCTTCTGGGCTTCCCACCCACCCGAACAAGAGCCGTGCGTACCCGACTCCACAGACGGGCTCCCACAACTCCCACTTCCCAGCGACCATCGCAAGATGGCAATACAGGCTTAAAAGCTGAGCCGGCTCTGCCAGTGCTTGGAGACCTTTCCCAGAGCCCGGGCTGTCCAACCCCAGAAGAAGCTGTGGGCTTACCTCTGCCTGCCGAGCTCCTCCACCAGCTCCCAGCCCCCGACTCTTGCTGTTGATGCCATCCCTTCAGCGCCACGTGGAGCGAGAGGCTGCGGCCCTTCCGTGTCAGCCGGCTAATGGCACTGACTGCAGCTCGGGAGAGTTTCCACAGCTAATGGCACGCAGAGCGCTTTACTCTTGACCTGCGACACCTCCGGCTCTTCCAGGGCCTCCTCTGCCCCCGAGGAGACACCGCAAATCAGACCAAGAGCGAAGCAGTTTGAGACGCGGCTGAAGGGAGCCGAGGGTGAATCGTGAGCAAAACGCACCCGACTCGCTTGGTTGCAAAGCACCGTCAAATTTAGAACTGTCTGTGGTTTCCCTGGGAATGATTTGAGAGAGCAGTGACAAGCCTTTCGATAATTTACAGCTTTAAAGTAATAACTAAAAGAGAAAAATCGCTCTTCTTAGTGTTTGGTTGGTTTTTTTTTTTTTTTTAAATAAAGCTTATTTTGAGTTAGGTGCACAAAGCCCTGGTGTGGTGCGTTGTCCCCCTGTCCTTTGCTGCCTGCACACCCATGGTGTCACCCACAGCTAACGGCCACAGCTCAGCTTGGCCCTACTGGTGAAGAAGCCCCTGCCCCATCCCCTCAGGAGAAAGCATCACCAGCAACAGCCTTGGCTCATACAGGACCATGCTCCCCTCCAGCCCTTGGTGCTGCCGTCTAGGCAGCCAATACTTTGCCCAGGCCAAGCTACCACAGTTGTGACCACTTGCTGGGTAGTTTCTGTTTGCTGATGGTTATATGTAGCTTGGATCAGCCCCAAGGGACCAACAGCCCTTAATGGCCCTGACCTAACACCCAGACATCCATAGGACAGGAGCCCCATTTAAGCTCAGTCCTGGAGCTTCCTGCTCCTCCCATGAGCAATGCTGAAGGAGTGCCTGGCTCCAACCCTGCCTCTGATCCTGCTCCTGGGTGGACCCTTTGGCTCCTGGGAGGTCCCTCAGACATCTTGTAGCTGTGTCTCTGGCTCTGTTTTCTAGATGAACTTTGGACCCATGTTGTATCTATGCCTCCAGCCTTGTCCTGGGCTCATTTCCCTGCTCCTAGGTGGGTTCTGGTTCTAGGTTGTTGCAAGCTGGACATGGGGCTGCTGGTGGACCCTGTAACCAGTACCTGGCTATGCTAGTGGGACTCTGCCTGCTGGTGAGAGTGGTTTCTCTGCTGGGGTTATCTTGGCTCCCCTTCCCTTAGGGAGCATCTGGCTGTTCCTGCTTGGCCTGTCATCATGTTGCAAGAGGGGAAGTACAAAAACCTATTGATCTCTACACTAACCCTGTTCCTCTGTGGACCTTCCTGGGTCCCAGTGGGAGGCAGCTGTGCTGCTGTGGGATTCAGTGGCTGTATCAGGAGATGAAGATGCAGGGTTGGGTTAACCTGAGGCTTGCTGCTCCTTCACATGAGCACATGCTCCAGGCTTCATCCACCAGTTGCTCCCTGCAAGAAGCAGCCATGATCTTATTGCACCTCCTTCCATGGCCAAGGCCTCTGCAGCCTCCCACCAGGGCTTAGTATTTGCCTGTCTTGATAGATTGGTGGCTGTGCTGTCCCCTGGGGTGACAGCTCTCCCCAGTGCAGCTGCCCCAGGGGTGGCAGTGAGGCAAGAGCTGTTGCTGAGCTGTCTCTGCGGCTGTAGCTGGATGTGTCCCTCTGGTATAACTGGGAGATGCTGGTCAGGCTGTTCAGTGTAGAGCTAGAGAGCAGACTCCTTTGGCCCAGGGGAAAGAGCAATCAAAAAAAGATTAAACCCAAATCAGGTGGCTGGAGGGGCGGCCGCTCTGGCACCGAGTGCAGGGCTGGGTGCCCTCCCTGCCCGCAGCCCCACTCCCCAGGCCTGCCTGGGTTTCATCTCCCTGCCAGAGCCTGGGGCTTTCCGTTGCTCTCAGAGGGTCCCTCCACTCTCAGCTGAAACTACTGCAGAGCCATTCCTTTTTCATCTCTGGCAGAGCCCTGGAGCTCTGCTCCCATCCCTCCCGCTGAGCTCTTCCCTGGGCAGTGCTCCTTCTGTGGTGCCCCGTTCCCCTTCCAGCTCCTATTCAACCCCTATTTTTTTTTTTTACTTTTCTCCTCCTTCAGTGCTCCCATTCAGAAGGCAGATTACAAACTGCAATCTCTCTTACCCGGTGCCTTTCATCTAACAGATCCAAAACCAGTTTCTCAGCATGATGAGATCTGCTGATCCCACGGAGGAGGATCCCCTGGGACACAGGCCACCTCTGGTACCAGTGGCAGAACTCACAGCATCGAGCCACAAGCGCTGTCTTGGTGGCAAATGTACAAGTGGTAAAGTATCCACCTTGTCCCCGAGCATGGGCACCACGACTTGCTCAGCTCCCCCAGACTCTCTTCAGCTTAGGAACTGCCACGTGCACCAAGACAGCCACAGCAGGGCTTCCTCCTTTGGGTGGCCCATCAGCTCCCTTTCCAGCAAGGAAGCAGCTCACTGTGGCAAGGAGCAAGGTACGGGATCAGCTACGTGGAGGATAGTTGGGGATGGGCTACGCAAATGTTCTGCATCTCTAAGGGCTCTTAACTATGATAATAAACCCCAGTTACTCTGGATGCCATTCTGCTGGTGCTGGTTTAATTCTGGGAGGTCTTGTAAAGCCTGACTTGATCCCCAGGGGAGTTGAGGGAATGCTGATGCTGGGAGCAGGGTGGTGTGAGTGTGGCCCAGGTATCCTGGGGTCAGCTGCTGGGTGGGGATGAGTGGATACACCAAGAAGAGCACCAACCCAGCATTTTAGAGTGGAGCAAACTAGAAACAGCTTATTCCATTAAAAAAAAAAATTCATAATTAGGACAGAAATCCCCAGATAGGCTTTTTTTAAAAGAAAAAGACTAAAAATATATTTTTTCCCTTTGACTTAAAAACTATTTTTGCTCTTCAGACCGTAAGATAAAACACACTTGAATTGATGATGCATTTCATAGCAAAAATATATCCCTTTTCATCTCAAAAATGCTGAAATAGGTTGTTTCAAAATTTTCAACATTTACCCTCCCCCCTTTTTCTTAAAAACCAAAATTTTTAATTTATCTGTAATGTCTTTTTTTTTTTATTATTAAATTCTTGATTACTCCCCTCACCCCCCAACAGCTTTAATTAGAATTAACAACTACAGCTGATTTTTAGCTGGTTGATAAACAGCTGGACCAAATCCACTCCACAGCCTACCCTGCTCTGGGACTTCCAGACAAGCTCCAGTGCTAGCAAGAGTTTAGCCCTCTGCACCATTTTAGCCTTGGTTAGTCACTGGAATTTATTTTTCTTTCTTTTTTTCCCCAACTCTTTCTCCTCTGAGGATTAGCTTTTACCAGTGCAGCAGCTCGAACAGGCAGAGAACTTCACAGTGAGTTGAGATCACATTGATTTCTCGAGGAAGAGGCCGCATACTAATTTTTCCTATTTCTCTCCCCCTGAGGAAAGCAGGTATCAGCCTCGGGAAGGCAGCTGGGTTTGTGGATATTATGTTCACCTGCTGGATGACAGGGAAGTTGGAGGTCTGTGGGACTGTCGTGGGAAGGAGGGAGAGCTTGCCTGGTCCGATGCAAGGTCTGGAGATGAAGCTAGAGAAGTACATGCGATTAATGCAGAATGGGTTAAGCCTGAGCAAAGCATTAGGTGAGGAGCAGGGGATGGATCAGTCCATGGTCCATCTGAAAAAAAGGACAGGAATCCCATTTAAACCAGCCCCACACCAGGCAGAGGGGAACTCTTGCCTGGCACGCACAGGGTGATGCTTGTTGGAGGCAGCAGCTCAAGGGCTTGTTCTGGGCAGTTCTGAATCCCTTGGCCCAGGCTGCTGTGTCTGCAGCCTCGATTTCTTTGCATCAAAACCCATCCATTAGCTGGAGGGTTCCTCCCAGTCTTATGACCACCCTGGAGGACCCCAGTGCCCAGCAGTAAGGTCCTGGCAGGAATCCCAGTGGCTTTGCAGAGCTGGAGACCAGGTAAAGACCTTCTCAGATGGCATCCCAAAGGTGTCCAGGGCCTCCTACCCCATGGTGTGGGACTGGGGGCTCAGCTTCTGTCCCCCCCAGTGCTTCCCTCTGTATCCAGGATGATCTTCACACATCCCAGCACTGCAGCAGTGTGAACAAAGAGGGAGGGCACAGTGATGGAGGGAAGCGAAGGTATTAGAGCCCAAACTGAAACCCCCCAAAACCTGTTTCACACACCCAGGCAGGTTTGTCCAGCCTTTGCAGACAACCTCCAGAGAGACAGCAGTCACAGGGGCATCCTCCTTTGCCAAAACCAATGTCCCCAGTGCCCACTGCAGCTCTCCCGCTGGCAGGTCCAGCGCTCGTCATTGCTGCTCATCCCTGCGCTTGCTTGTTGCTCTTAAGGGCTCATCTCTTCTCCCTGGAGACAAGCCCACGGCTTCAGCCTGTCCCACCTCACTCCTCCTACTCCCCTGACAAACATCCATTCTGGATGATCTTGAGATGGTATTAAGCAAGAGGGAGGATTCTATGTCAAAGTGTCCCTGTGATTAACGGATTACGAGATTTTTGTGTAAATTGAGTCTTTTCTTCATACTTCACACTTTTAGCTCTTCAGCTGTTTCTTTTCCTCCTTCTAATTCTATGTCTGCACACAAATCCCTGTGGGCCTCACTTACCCCACCCCTTTTGCCAACATATTCTCCCCACAGTGACCCGGGACATGGCCAGCAGCACACACTGCTCTCCACCACCCCATTTCCCCAAGAGCTTCACCCTGCCAAGTCCTGGGGCAGACCCCACTGCTCCCAAGCCAGCAGCTGCAGAGAGGAGGGTTCTGCGAGCACAGCTTATTTATACACAGACCCGACCCAGGAGAGGGGCTGTAAATGCCTCGTTATTTCCATATTTATCATCACAGTTCAGATGGATGAGGAATCTGATGGAAAGTTCAGGCAAAGCAGAGAGGAAATGAAAAAGTGTCAGTAAGCAGCAGCTCATCTGAGAGACCAGCAGCCTCAAGGGTTTCCAGCAGCAAAAATCCTTCCAATTACCACAGCGCTGCTTGATAACAGCTCCATTTCCCCAGCCACGCTGCTGGGGTGGATGGGGCAGCAGGTCCTTGCTGAGGAGAACCCTGCACCCTGCCATTGCAGGACCCCGGCTGTAACCCTAGAGACTGCAGCCTGGGCATTACAGGGATAGGGACACAAGACCCTAAAACCAAAAGAGAACACCCACTACTAAAAGATCTCTAAGTAATGAGCATCACAGTCACTCCAGTCACTCACACCACAGCAGAAAGGAACCACAAAGGCCTTGCTGGACAACTTCAGAGCATCCAGAGCTAGCCATTGGTGATGGATGATCATTTAAAGCCCATTTTTTCAGGGAATAATGGCTCATAACCATCCCCTCTCCTTTAAGTGTGTGACACCATTGAGATTTATGGCCTCCTTGTTTCCACCTTACAGGAAGTGTTGTATTAATGTGCACTTGCTCCCGAAGCCCCGTGTGCTGTGGGGATGCTTCAAACGAAGTGAAGAGGAGGTGGCATGCAGGATGTGGCTCCTGGGGGAGGTAGCTGGAGCACCAGGGATGGGCAATTCCCAGGAGCTTCCCAAGGATCTGAAACCTTCAGTCCTGGGAAGGACCATCTGCCTGTGGGCCAGGGGAGCCTGGCTCAGCCTGAGCATAACCGGGACTGCAAGTCTGTGCCTTGGGCCTGTGTGTGCCTGGGCAGCAGGTGGGATGGAGCTGTCCTGTTGCTGCCTCCATGATCCCCCTCCAGCATCCTACATGAGTGGCTTGCTTCTTACCCAAACTCCTACTTGGGCATCTGGAAAGGCTCCTGCTCAGGTCATTGGAGGTGATTGCTTCTAGAAGGGGTCCCTGGGGACACAGCTGCCCACACAGTCCCAGCCCAGCTGCAGCTGAACTGGTGGTACGAAAACCAAGATGATTCCCTTCCCACCAGTTATGTGTCCACCAGCCTTTGCACTTGCTCTTGGCTTTATTCTCCTCTTCGCTTCCAGATCATTTCTGCATGGCTTCCCAGGAAAGCAGCTTTGAATTGATCACCGTGGCTGCCTTTATTTAGTTTAATCCAAACCTGGTATCAAAGGGAAGCCTGGTGGGCAGCCTGCATGCAGGAAACCACTTGGCTGCAATGACCAGCATCGTTAATGACCCGTAATGAAATGCCAGAGTCATCTGGCATTGCTGGGCTCTTGAAGTAAGGCAGAGCCTGCCCTTGTCCCTGGGCTGAGGCCACCAGGCTCCCACAAGGGCTGAGCTGTCCTGTGGATGCATTCGAGAGGGAGAAGAATCGTTGTAGGCTGACACCTGTCAGGATCCTGACCCCAGGCTGTGCCACTGGCACCACGCTGGCAGCAGCTCACCCAGAAGCCCTTGTGCTTCACCCCCCAGCCCCACTGGGGGAGCCCCCCCCCCTCAGCAGGGACAGTTCCGTGGCTCGTCGCGTCCCATTTACTGCTCTGGAGCCTCCAAGGCACTGACAGCAAAAGACCTCATCTGAGTCCGGGTTTTTTTTGGATGGTGAATCAAGTGGTATTTGGGCTGGCAGTGATGAGAGGCTGCAAGTGGGACCTATCTGATCCTTCCGGACATTTGAAGAGGCTGATGTGACAGAAATCACCCTGCAAAAGCCCCCATGTCCCAGCACACAAAGTTGTCAAGAAAAGGCATCTTTAAAGCAAGCGGGGTACCCTTGCAGGTGCATATGCACTGAAAAAAATCATCTGCTCTGAACTCAGGCTGGGTCATGGCTCACTTCTCGGGTTGTAAAGAGTGGTGAGGCCAGCCAGGGCAGGCTGGGAGGTGGTGCAGGATGGCACTAGAGCTGCAGGTCCTTAAGTAGTTAAACCTATTGGAGCCTGAATTCCATCTATTCTTTTGGAGCTACAGCACAAAAGATTGATGGGAAAGAAAGGCTGGAGGAGAAAAGTGTTTTGGACAACAATCCTGGTAGGATTCTCTTCCCAGTGATTGTCTGGCCACAAATGCATCTATTTTGGTGCAAGTGTGGAATGCAAAGTCCAGACCTGGAAACTCATAGAAATCATCAGAATTCCCCGAGTTGGAAGGGACCTCCAAAGGTCATCTAGTCCAAGCCCCCTGCAACAAGCAGGGACATCCTCAAGAAAGTCACATTGCTCAAAGCCCAGTTCAACCTGACCTCGAATATCTCCAGGCACGGAGCCTCCACCACCTCCCTGGGCAACCTGTTACAGTGTTCCACCAAAACTGTTGAGTCAACCTACTGAATCTCCCGCAGCCTGTGGAGTTCATTATCCAGGAGAACAAAACCCTCCATTCCACGTGGTCCTGGCATCCTCCCAGGGGTAAAAGGCCAATCAAACCCTGCTGGTGACAGCACCTTGGCACAGGAGCCCTGTGAACACGGCAGGGTGATTGAGGCAAGGATGTCTGTGCCTCGCTCCACTCTGCATCGAATGGCATCTCATGGGCAAGATATTCTGCCCAGGGAGATCAGCCCCAAATCCTGTCCCATGCTCAAAGCTGAACTGCTCTGAGCAAAGCTCATCCTCAGAAGGTGGCATTTAAACACGAGGAATCGATTGGCTTAAGCACAAGTTCATCTGTGGACGGGGCTGTGTGGTGGCTGAGCGGCCGTTCACCGCGGCGTGCGATGCTGTGGGGTCAGCAGCTCCGTGCTCATTAACGCCCTGGACTAACAATGCCCAGAAGTAGCTGCAAACAAAGACAACTGAAGTCTGACGGATTAATGCTGCCTCTCACCAATGCAGCCCACAATCCATCAATTACCTATCTGCTTAGCCCTTTTCTCCAGCCTTTTACAATCTAAATAGCACATTTTATAGTCACTGCTAAGTGATGTGATCAACATCAATTACCTACTAAAAGAGAATCAAGTCTTGATTTAAAATTAAGTGCTGCATTTTGCCATGTTCTTTATATGTAGCCAACAGAATAATTGCAGTGACATAAAAACTAATTACACAACTCCACAATTAGGCCTCCCTCCTAGTGCTGTGATTGTCTTTAAGTACACTGATGAAAAATTACTCGCAGCCCTAAATTACTCTCTCACACCCATCTTCTCCAATACCTTTGGAAAAAACCCTCCGCCCCATCGGATCAAACAGAAGAACTCAAAATGCAGAAGATAACACATGCAGAGCGCGTTTGCTCATCTCTTTGATGTGCGAGCAGCTTCAGACGGTGGGATTAGGCTGCTATCGCCTGAGGATGCAGCAGTGTGATGGACCAAGCATCTCCGCCAGAGTTTCCAGACTGCCTGGGGCTGTCGCAGGGCCTTGAGGCTGTAAGTGGGGAGAAACTTCGCTTCCCTGGGCCCCAGCTGGTGTTTGGCCCCTGGGCTGCAAGCAGAGGAGAGGCCAGCCCTGCCCAACTGACAGCCTCAGCTTTGGCACATGGAAGGGTTTTATTGCTGTGCCTAAAGGAAGGGGCTCCCTGGGGTTTCAGGGACCTGGCTGATCAGCACACCAGTGCTGTGTCACCTAGCAGAAACAAGGGGAAGAGCTGGATCCAGCTCTCCTACCCCACCAGAGAGAACACAGCAGGGTTTGGGCAGAGAGATGGATGAGCTCTGTCCTGAGTCACTGGCAATGGTGCTCTGGGAGCCAATGTCATAGTTTAACTTCTACCAGCAGCTAAACACCCCCAGCTCCTCACCCAGTGCATTCCCCCTGCTCCCCACACTCCCTGCTGTGGGATGGGAAACAGAAAGGTGAGACCCCATGGGCTGAGGTAAGGACAGGATAATAAAACAACCCAGAGATAGAAGAAAACAACAGTACTGATGAAATGGCAGACAAAGTGAGAGAGCCTACCTGTGCATCAAATACCCCTTTCCCTGCTCCATCCACCCTGAAGCAAATTGACACCAAACCCTACTCTAGGTCCCCTCTCCCTTTATATAAGGGGGCCATGATGTCACTCTGGTATCAAATATCCCCTTGGCTGGCTCAGCTGTTGATCCCGACTATGGCCTTTCCCAACTGCTTGGGCCAGCAGCTGCTGGTGATAATTAACCCAACCCCAACCCCAACCCAGGACATGATCCACACCTTCTCTACCACCTGCATCACACCCAGCAGTCTTAGTTTGCAATTAACATTCATAAGGTTTAATTCACTGGCCGCTCTCTCGCCAAACCAACCCCCCTGCTCTGTCCTCCCACAGCACCCACCAGGTGCACCCAAGAAGGCCCAGAGCCCCCCAGGGAGGAGAAGAAAGAGGCTGGAGTTATGGCAGTGCTTTCACGCAGCCAGAGGCCAGGAGTTATGCCTTGCCAGAAATCATGTAGCTGACTGAAAAATCATAAACCCCGATAAAGATCATAAACCCCAATAAAGATCACAAGCCTTGATGCGTCTGTGGAGCACTCCCGATGAGTTTTGATTCCAGGTTTCAGTTTTTTTAGGTGTCTATGTCCAACCTGGACAGATTGGAAGCATTTTGTGTACTGAAAATGGAAGTTGAGGTTTGCTCACCATCAATCCCCTGCCTCTAGCACCTTTGTGGGTGCCGGCAGCAGAGCATGGTGCACGGGCAAGTGGAGCCGTGGGGACACCACCCAAGGGGACAGAGTCCTGCAGGTCCCCTCATGCTGCGCCATCCCATCGTTTGTCCCTGAGTGTCCTTCGCTGGATAACTAAGTGCTGCGGATTCAATCTGGGGGCTGGCAGGGTGGGTTTGGCTGCTGCCTGGTGTGTGGTGGGGCCCATGGACTGTGCACTGGCTGCTCCTCAGCCCAGCCCTCCCCAGGGGGTGGGTTCTGCAGCTCCTGTCTGTGGCTTTTCCTTCATTCCTGCAGTGCCACCGTTCAGCCACCGGCCAGGAGAGGGGGGGGGAAAGGCTTTGGCACCCGATTTTAATCAGCACGGTGCTGCGAGCTAATGAGGCAGAAAGGACCCACCGGCTCACGCCTGTGGCAGCCCAGTGCTGCAGGTGCCTTCCAGTCCTCTTCTGCAGTGGGGGCCAGGGGACCTTGGGTGCTGAGGCTGTGAATTATCACCCTTGTGTTTACCTGAAACTCCACTGCCTCCCTCAAAACCTGTGACAAATACAGCGGGTGGTGAAGCAGTGGTGGCAGGGAAGATGCGATGTGTAAGGCCAACAGCATCTCATGAACCTCGCAAACACCATCCCCTGCTTCTCTACACCCAGCTGTGCTTGGGACACCCTGCCTGAGGCTGGAGCAGGCTGCCTTGTGCCTGGCCGCCCTGGTAGGGAAGGCCCAAGGGATCAGGCACCTTTCCCTGGCTGCACTAATGCTGTTTGGGAGCTCAGGGCTGTCCCCCTGCCCCTCCTCTTGCTCCCCCAAGTTCTCCCCAGCAGAGCTGCCTGCTGTCAGCACCCCAGGTTCTCCCTCTCCCCCTGTCTCTACTCTGGAATACTGAGTCCAGTTCTGGGCTCCCCACTTCAAGAGAGACACAGAACTATTGGAGAGAGTCCAGTGGAGGCTCTGAAGATGCTGAGGGGACTGGAACATCTCTGTGTCCAGGAAAGGCTGAGAGCCCTGGGGCTGTTCAGCTGGAGAAGAGCAGCCTGAGAGGGTAGCTGAGCAATGCTGAGCAAGAGCTAAAGGGCCCCTGGGGGGCAAGAGGATGGGGCCAGACTCTTGTCAGTGGTGCCCAGTGAC
>WTSP01013179.1:0-11316 GCA_025331215.1 Actenoides lindsayi | reverse complement strand
CCTTTAGCTCTTGCTCAGCATTGCTCAGCTCCCCTCTCAGGCTGCTCTTCTCCAGCTGAACAGCCCCAGGGCTCTCACCCTTTCCCCAGCACAGAGATGCTCCAGTCCTCTCTTCAGAGCCTCCACTGGACTCTCTCCAGTAGTTCTGTGTCTCTCTTGAACTCTCTCTCCAGAAGTGGCCTCAGTGGGGCAGAGTAGAGGGGAAGGAGAACCTCCCTCAACCTGCTGTCCCACTGATACATTCTGTTGATATAAGGGACATAACGGGGACAAGAAAGGACAATGCTGAGGAGACCTCCCCTTTCCTGGTCTCCCGAGAGGGCTGTTTGCTAAACCCCCCTAGCCATGCAGGATTTGGGGTGAAAAGGAAACAGCAGAAAAAGCTGTTCAGGGCCCCGGCAATTTGCGCTTCAGTGCAGAGAGCTGCCGATGGTAGCTCGCAATTTTCAAGACAACCTATTTGAAAGTCACCCAGCCCACCCCAAATCTGCTCCCCTGCTCCCCACTGGGCACCGAGGGCTCTCTTGTCTCCTCCCTGGAGGGGCTGGGATTGATCCACGGCATTCCCAGTCTCAATGACAGCAAAAAAGTCATTGTTTTACCGTACAGGCAAGCAGGTGCCAGGCCTGCCGGCTGCTCCGGCTGCAGTGGAGCTGGGCACAAGACAGTGGTGGCCCATGGGCTGGAGGGAACTCATCCCAACAGCTGGATCCTCCCGTTAGAATGGTCAATGGCCCTTTGGCTTGGTGAGGGGGTGAAGGTGGGGAATGCCTGGCCAGGTCCCACCCCCTCCCTCCTGGCTCCTCACCTTCTCCACGATGAGGTCATAGAGGAGTGTCACCACACGGACGTGGAGGGTCTCCATCCCCTTCTGCCTGAAGAGGCTCCTGAGGACCTGGAGGCCGCCCAGCTTGAGGAACTGCTGCTGGGCGTAGGGGAAGTGTCTCAGCAAGGAGGACAGCGCGAAGAGAGCCTGGTAGGGAGAGGACCATCAGCACGGTGGCCACGGCTGCCACATTTGGTGCAGCTTCTCCTCATGGCATTCCATGGGGACAGGAGAAACTGGCTGCTCACGGCCTGGATGTGTGTACAATTTGTTGGGTAAAAAACTACCTGGACAGCCAGGCCCAAAGAGTGGTGGTGAATGGAGACAAATCCAGTTGGCGACTGGTCACGAGTAGTGTCCCCCAGGGCTCAGTGCTGGGGCCAGTTCTGTTTAATACCTTTACCAATGATCTGGATGAGGGGATCAAGGGCACCCTTAGTAAGTCTGGAGATGACACCAAGCTGAGTGGAAGTGTCTATCTGCTTGAGGGTCAGGAGGCTCTGCAGAGGGATCTGGACAGACTGGAATCATGGGCCAAGGTTGACTGTATGAGTTTCAACAAGGCCAAGTGCCAGGTTGTGCACTTTGGCCACAACCACCCCCAGCAGTG
The DNA here is from genome assembly GCA_025331215.1 of Actenoides lindsayi. Lineage (NCBI taxonomy): Eukaryota > Metazoa > Chordata > Aves > Coraciiformes > Alcedinidae > Actenoides > Actenoides lindsayi. The sequence continues at coordinate 9,880 of WTSP01013179.1, read as the reverse complement.
CTCCAGGCTTGGGCAGGAGTGGCTGGAGAGCTGCCAGGCAGAGAGGGAGCTGGGGGTGTTGACTGAGAGCCGGCTGAACATGAGCCCGCAGTGTGCCCAGGTGGCCAAGAAGGCCAATGGCATCCTGGTCAGCATCAGGAATAGCGTGGCCAGTAGCACCAGGGAAGTGATTTTACCCCTGTACTTGGCTCTGGTGAGGCCATATCTCGAGTGTTCAGTTTTGGGCCCTCACCACTGAACCTGCTTCCCTCAAGATGATGGGGTGAAGGGGGGTCCAGCACCACTCAGCAGAGCCTGATCCCCTCAAGATGACTCGGACACCTGGGGATCGTCCTCTGCCTTGTGCCCACATGGATGGAGGACATGATCATGATGTTTCCCAGGATGCAGCCCCAAAACAGGGTCTGCCACGGTGCAGCATCAGGCACTGCCAGCGAGAGACACCAGCATGCCCACACTTCCTCCTGGGCCTTGAATGGCACGGGGTTAACTCCGCGGAGGCAATTCGGGGCCAAGCGGCTGAGTCTCACCCCCGCCTGGCTTTGACAGCTGTGCTTGGCAGAGGGGACGGGCTGATGCTGCCCAAGGCAAGGCCGTGGCTGCCCGAGCAGGGCTGGGGATGCTCAGCTGGGTGCCTGCTGGCGAGCTGAGCCGGCTCCTCCGCACGCTGGGGTGGACCGTGCAGCCCCGCACAGCGCAGACAGATCCGAGCTGACAGCCACGTCTTCCCCAGTCCCTTTGGTTTCTATTTTCCACCTTCTGAGTCGCCGCTGGTGAACTGGCGGATGTTTCTGTCTCCTTTTTTAACCATAGGCCAAGGGACGGGGGAGGGCAGGAATGCACTCTTGGCCTCGCTGCTGCGTACCGCTGCGAGCGCCGGGGTGGAAAACCCAGCGGAGCGGGAGCCGTGGGCTGCTGCCCCTTGTGAGAAGGGGCTGGGATGCTGACCTGTTCTCAGGATCCTGGCCCGGAGAGAGATGAGAGACCGTATGCAGCAAGGGAACAGGAAATTAAAAGCCTCTGCCATCCTTGAAAAAGGGGTTCAACCCTCAGAGACTCTTGTGAGACCACATGTGACTGTGGGCAATAACGAGCTCGTCCCTCTCACTCTTCTCCAGAGGCATCCAGTGGGACATGTTCATGCTCACTGTAAAGAATCACCCTGTACCCAACCACACGGGGGTTCAGGTGATGCTGGTGAGGACCTCTGCATGCCCAGCATCCCTCCCCACCCCAAAATGAGCTCCAGATTGAGCCATGGGCACTCCTGGGAGGAGTTTCTGAGCATGAAGCATCCTGTGGTTCACCTCCTCACATCCGTGGCCAAAAGCAAAGGAGTTCTCCAGCCTCTCCCATGCTTTTCACTCCCTGGGGAACTCTTAGCATGGACCAAAGGAGAATGTTCCCTGCTCACTGCAGGGGAGTTGGACCAGATGAGCTTTAAAGGTCCCTTCCAACCCAACCCAACCCAACCCAAGTATGATGGTGTGTTTGTGGGAGCTCGTTAGAGCTCTGGCAGCACACTGCTGGCTCATAAAAGCAGGTGCATTAAAGATGAATCTAGGAGCTGGTGGTTCCCTTGCTCCACCAAACCCCCTCTCGCAGGAGCTCACCCTGTTAAACGGTGGTGCTGGGTTTTTGGGAACAGACAGATAATTTACGGCCCGTAAACAGAGGTAGCCTCACACATTAAAGCGAGGGTAATAAGATCTCATGCTCCAGGGAGTACAGGGAGGAAGCCCCCAGCCCGATGGACAGCGCTGCACATTTGGCTGGGGGCTCTCAGCGCTGCTCGGCTTGCTCCAAAGCCATCTCTGAAGGCAGGATGTGGGGCTGGCTCCAGCAATTAGCTCCGTCCAAACGTCAGCTCCCATGTTTGTTAGCCTCTGATCGTTCCGCCTGCCATGGGGACCCTCCCCTGCCCTCCCCAAGGACCGCGGCACCGAGTCCTGTTCCCCGCGGGGCTGGCAGAGCTGCCGTGCGTGCCGGGGACAAGACCCATGGCGCTGGGAGGCCAGTGGGCAGGGGCCAGCCAGGGCTGCTGGGGGCAATCCGGCATCCAGGGCCACTCTCCTGCACCACTAGGGAGCAAAGCCCCCCCGGTGCGGGGAGCAGGGTCCCACTCCCAACGCTAGCGATGTCCCGAGAAGTTCAGCGCAAACTCGGCTTTGCCCAGAGGCGCAGCCCCGCTCGCTCACCTTCTTCTTGACAGCCAGAGGTTGTTCCGTAGCCAGAATCACCAGGAGCTTCTGCAGCGCTCCCCCCTCGATCGCTTCGATCTGCACTTTGGGGTTGCTGCCGGGGAAGAAGCGAAAGGCAGGTCACCAGCAGAGCCCGGCCCGGCAGAGCGGGGCAGGTGTTGGGCCTGCCTGGGGCAGCTCCCCGCGGCAGGCACGAACGGGGTCAATCCAGCCTCAGCCCACAGCAACCCCCCGCCTCCCACCGACTGCAGTTCGCGGCTCCAGAGAAGGTGGGAAGCCCTGCAGCACACCTCTGACTGCACATGACCCATGACAGCCTGAAGCGATGGCCACGGGGCTGGGGAAGAACATGCTAGGCTGTCCACACCGCCCCACCACATGTACACGTCCTGCTCATCTTCTCCAGGCAAGGAGCCCTCCCCTGTTTCCCCCCCCTCAGCTATTAATTCTCTTGCTTTGCAGCACGTCTATTCCTTACCAGCCTTTTCTTTTGGCTCTCACTTTCCCCCTCTCTTGCCCGTGCCTCGCTTGCTGTTAACGTGCTGATTTATTAAATGCTGCTCCCTCCAGCTCACCTGGAGGAAGCTCCTGCTCGGCCCTGGCGCCTCTGAATCACAAATCATGCCCGGTCTCACCACCCACACACCTCTTGCCTGAAGTGCTTTTCCCCCAAGGACTGTAAAGTGCTAGATGCATCTTTCTGGCTGCAAGAACCAGGCTAAAATGTCAGGTCCGGATGTGAACGGTTGCCCTGAACAAGCCTTGTCCACCGTCCGGGTACCGGTGGCCCAGGCAGGGGCATCTCAGCCAAGCAGACACTTTGCAAACCCACTTCTGTACATCTTTGAAGGTGGAGGAGAGGTTAGAAGCTGCTGGCTCCCTCCTCAGCAAGGCTTTCACAGCTGGAGCACAAGGTACCGGCTGTTGACATCCCTGCGCCCAGGGCTCTCGCGCTGCAATGAAGAGCTCCAGCCTTTGCTCAGCTCTGAAGTAGCAATTGCACGGCGGCCAAACAAAGGCCACGTGGCCCTGCTTCAGCTGAACACCCACAGCTCTTACTGCTCCCAGAAAGCTGCTGGAGCAGCCAGTGCTGAGCATCCTCCAAGAAACAAGAGAGACAGAGGCAGACAGGGTCATAAAAAACAGAAGACAAATGGGCTCGGGCAGGGAGCAGCTTTGAATTAAACCCCTGGCTTCCAGAAGTACAGTAAAACACTAAGGTCACCTGTGTCAACCAAGGTGCCAGGCAATCTCTCCAGCCCTCCCTGCTTCATCCAGGCTTTGCTTCTCACACCATTAGGAGTTATCTGTGGCTCAGAAGCAGCAGATCTAGTCAGTGAGTTCCCGACTGCAATTACCAGGATGGCCTCAAGGCATGAAAAGGGGATTTGTTGAAAGCCACCTTTGACTTGTCCTCCCTCACCCGCTCGCTGCGGCAGGGACCCAGGCAGAGCCACAGTGCAGGCACCCTGCCAAGCAGGGGGGGACATCTGCAACCTGCCCACACAGGGCAGGAAGGAGAAAGAACTAACGGGAGCTTCAGGATCCTCCTGCAGAAGAGAATTTCACAGCATGGTCTACACAGGCACCTGTAGATCCCCACGTGCCTGCACCGCAGCAGTCCCAGCGATAGCAGCTTTGGTCCCTGCCCGTGTCCCTGCCCGGTTGTGTTGTGCTGGTTCCTGCTTTGAGCTTTCCGAGAGGACAGCAGAGTGGAGAGGCTGGGCTCTGCCTGGCACAGCACTGGCCAAGCTGCCACGCATGTTTTCAACTCCGGGGTTCCGTGACCGGAGCTGAACATAGATCAGAACCATACAATGGTTTTGGTTGGAAGAGACCTTTCAGAGCATCAAGTCCAACAATTCCCCCAGCACTGTCAGGGCACCACTGAACCATGTCCCTCAGCACCACATCTACACGACTCTGAAACCCCTCCAGGGATGGGGACTCCACCACTGCCCTGGGCAGCCTGGGACAGCCCTTGACAGCCCTGGAGGGGAAGAAATTGTTCCTCAGCTCCAACCTAAGCCTCCCCTGGCACATCTTGAGGGCTGTTTCCTCTTGTCCTGTCACTTGTTTCTTGGAACAAGAGCCTGACCCCACCTGTCTCCAACTTCCTGTCAGGAGGTGGTTGAGAGCAATAAGGTCTCCCCTGAGCCTCCTTTTCTCCAGGCTGAACAATCCAAGAATGAGAGGCAGAGGAACCCCAGCTGCATTTCCAGACCCCAGGGAGGATCTGGCAACTCTGGCAGTCAGAAAATACAATTTATGATCTGAAAACCCGACCAAATTTCACACACACATGTAAATTGCACGAGTGTAACTGCACTGAGAGGAGAACCTCCTGTGCCAGAGACCTCTTAGTGCCATTCAAGGAAAACATTAAGTCTGGGATATCCAAGTTCTTTTGTCACATCTATCTAAAATAAATAATAAAACCTCTACAGCAGGGACAGAACTGAAAAACAGGCATGGCTTTTAATGCTCAGATAGTCACCTGGGGGATTAGATCTAATAAAAACCTCTGAACCGTGGAGGTTTTGCCAAGGAGCACCTCTAGAGGTTAGGAAGCCTTCCTGGATGGTAGACGTGCTGCTTGCTTCTCCGTGTTTCCGTTGCTGAATGTTTCTGCTATCAACAGTTTGGGCTTCATGCGAACAAAAAAGCTCACTGGGAGAGTTTAGGAACCTCAGCACAGATCTGCAGGAATTACGCTGTCAAGCCCAGGGAAAAGGAGCCTGAACAAAATAAATACAGTGAGACAGGCTGGGGAGCACCAGCACGGGAAATTCAACCTGTGCTGGTCTGCTGGTGGGCAAGGGAACGGTGGCACCAGTAAGGAATACATCGAAACAAAGCCCTGAGGTTGGGACAAGAATGAAACCCAGCCTGTGATGACATCCTCTGATGCTGCAGTGATGACAGAGACTTGGGTGAACTCAACAGATCAGACTAACCGGCCTCAAACCCAAGTGAGGAACAGCGACAAGGTCATGGGGACCTGGCACGAGCACCATGCTCAGGTTCAAGCAGCTTCCAAAGGGAGATCCCAGTGTGCTAAACAGCCCCAGTTTGCCCTGGAAGGACCCACCCTGCCTGTGGGGTCACACCACATCCCCTCTAGATGCAGCCCTCATCACACGCCTGAGGTCCATGGCCTCCCAGCCATGGTGTCCACATCCATCACATTTACCTCTCTCTTGTTCTGCTCCTGAAGAGCAGGAAACACAGCTGGGTACATTGTGATTGAACCCGGCAAGAAACCATCAGGGCACTGGGACAGGCTGGGCTGAACAGGTGGGCTACTGGTGCTCACACTGGCCAAGATGTGTTGAGCAGAGGTGAAGAGTTTAGGGAGACCGTTGGGAAAATCTACTGCCCACGGGTGCTCACATCATCACCTCTGAGCAGCTCCTGAGAAAGCTCCATCCCTTGCAAGGTGGACTTCATTCTTTGGTAGTTCTTCAGCTTCTTGAGACATGAACCACCCATGTCAGATTGTGAAAGAACCTTTGAGCAGCTCTGGGCACGGGCCACCAGACCCTCTCGATATGGATCCTGGAGATGATACCCTGTTTGCTAGGGCACAGACTGTGGCCTGCTCTCTGTGCTTTCAAATCCCAACTCAGGCTGATCCTCTATCCAACTCCAGATGTCCCTGCTCCCTGTAGACCTCCTTGCTTCTCCACACCTCTCCCAGGGATCTCCAGAGAGGTGGAGGCTGCCACCCACACCATCACAAGCACACTGCAGAACTCAAGATGCCCCATTTTGACCACAGGACAATCAAGTTTACTTCTGGAGCTCCTGGAGCTGTGGCTTTGCCGAGCACAAATCCAACACGCTGTTCCAACAGCCCAGCACATTTTGCTCTTCATGGCTGGTGGAGGGTGACCATGTCCTTGGGAAAAAACCAAAAGCAGAGGAAGACTGGACAACAGAAAGACTTCCCTTGACAAGGACCTGACAACTTTCAGGAGGTGCTGATTTGTGATGTTTGTGATCTTCTTCCTTTTTTCTTCCATAAAAGCTCTTTATGGAAGCAGCAGGACCTAAGGATGGGGATGGCTGGCCGGAGGAAGCACTAGCATGCTGGAGGCTTTATGGATGACATGGGGTCTCACAGGCTGGGATCAGAGCCCTTGCACAGCCTCCCCCTGTGCTGTAGCTTGTAATAACCCAGCCTGGGGTTGGACTAGATGAGCTTTAAAGGTCCCTTCCAACCCAAACCTGTTGATGATTCTATGATTCACTGGCAAACTCGTGACATGGAAGCAGCTCCCCTGTAGCTGAAGGAGAGGTTTTTTAGGAGAGACTTTTCAAGAGTTCTGTCTGTTAAGAAACACCCTTACCCTGCTCCTCCTGGGATGAGCCCAAGGACACATGCACAAATTCAGGAAAGTCTTTTCCAAGTCTTTCCAGACCACACAAGTGAGGGCTGTGGGAAGATTGAAAAGCAGCAATGCAATGCAGCCCCGAGGCACCAGCGGCTCTTGAGTTAGGTGGGAACTTGCAATATGGCAGCAAAATTAGATTTAAATTAAAAAAAAAAAAAGCCAAATGGTGCAGAGGGGCCTGGAGACTCAGAATCACAGGGCCGGGCAGGCAGGCGAATGCTTTCATTTCTACTGCTCCAGCAATGACACTCAGAGAATATTTATTTCTCGGCCTGCTTGTTGTACAAACTGCACCAGACCCTAGACAAAAAACGGAGTTACACAGAAAAGCTCCTGGCTCTGAGCCTCCTGCTGAAGCCGGGAAGGGAAAGACCAAAAAGAGATGCGAATGGGGGGGGCAGGATGGAGGGGCTGCTGCTGCCCGGCTGGAGCAGGGTGCTGAGCACAGCACCTCTGCCCTGGCTGCAGCCGCACACCTGCCCGCCTGGCCACCAGCCACCGAGCTAGCCAGCCTCCTCCCCAGGGTGCCGGGAGGCAGGGCTGGAGAGGCCCTGCTTTGATGAGAGCCTGGCGTGGTGGAGAAAAGGCCGTGATGATAATCACCGGGCTAGACAGGACTTAATGGGTCTCTTCTCTCGTCAGAGCCAGCAGTCTGTGCGGCCGCACGGGAAATCAAAGCCGGGGATCAAAGGCTGTCAGACTGTGAAACAGCCTAAAAAATTTAGTATAGTCTCTTTAGCTCGTGCTATAACCTGAGGATCAGAGCCAGGCGAGGCAGCCTGGCTTACCTCCCCCTCCCTCCGTCCCCCTCCCCAGTTTTCACTCCAAAACCCGAAGAAAAGGCGAGCGCACCAACGCTGTGCTCACGGGAGAGCCGAGGGGCTGGGCACCGAGGGGTGCCCATACCGGTGTCACTGCTGCCAGCCCTGCCCAGCCCCCTGCACCTCTCAAACCCTCACGCCTGGCCGAGGATGTGAGAGGTGATGGAAAAGGTCGTTCCTGTGAGTCCTGGAAACCAGAAGCAACGCAAGCAGGGTCACACGTGAAAAGGCCAATGGCTTTCTCAGAGGCCTCTGTATTTGGGGAATGCTAACAGCTCTTGTAAGTGTATTTGAGTTAAAAACACCAGACAAATCATAGACAGAGCAATAAAAGTGATCATTACCACGTCAACGTTTAAAGGTTTGACTGGAATTCAGTAATTCCAGCCTGAACTACAGCTCTAAATCGGAGACTCTGAATAAGGGCAGAAAAGCAGAGCCTGGATGATCAGCAGCTTGTTAATACCTGCACGACCGCATTTCGGATTGCAAGTGTAAGAAAAAAAACAACCCAAAGAGCATTAAAATAGTCCGAGAGAGAGGTGACCCGTGGGGGGAATGTGCTTTCCTACTGCATCCAAAGCACTGGCAGCGGGGTGACCTCTCCCCACGGGAACTGAGCGCGGAGCAGCCACAGCCGGTCCCAACCCCGCGGCTTCCCAGGGACGCACCAGTTGGCTCTGAATTCTGTCCTCAAGAGGAGGGTAACTGGGACAACTCGACAGCGACAGCTCTGCAGCCCCCTTGACCTCGGAAACAAGTAGCCCTGCTTGGCTGCGGGACGTCAGCGAGCGAAGCGTTACGTGCAGGGTTGGTGAGGCTCTGACGAAAATGCAGATTTAACACAGATTTAACTGCCATTATTGCAGTGTCCCACGTGACTGAAAGAGACCTTTGCACACCCGACATGAGATATTATACAGGGTAATAAGAAAATAACCCCGACCCCACCGAGGCTACCTGCAACTATTTAGAGCTAGGAGAAGGAATGAAGCGCAAGACACTCGCAGAGCCCCCACCGAGGTCTGCGTGCAGCGGAACTGGCCTAGAAAGCCTCTCCTCTGAGCATCACCTCAAACCTGAGTTTATGGCAGACAAAAGGCCTTCAGAGCTACGATTCGAGGAGATTAAAAACCACCCAGAAAAATGGAGCCCCAAGTAGTTGTGCCGATCAAAATATGGCAAAGAAGAAAGTGGGGGGTAAGGGGGGAGAACCTGACAAAAGGAAAACTAGGTTTCGATAGGCAACACAATACAACAATTTCATCCGAAAGATGTGAGGCATAAAAGAGATATTAGATGTTCAAAAGCACCGAATACAGGAGAGACATTAAAAAAAAAAAAAAAAAAAGCCCCGAGAAGATGAAAATCTCCACTTCAATGCAACGCTGCCTTCTCACTTTCTAGCAAGCCGGGCGCTCGCCGCGGTAGCGGGGGAGCAGCAGGGTCCCCGCGAGAGCATCGCTCCGCAACGTGACACAGCGGGTTACACCGACGCCAGCGCGGGGTTTCATGAGCAATTAGGTTATGGAGTATTTGCTGCTAAGAGGAGGAACAGAACGGCAGAGAATAAGTTGGAGCTGAGGAGGTGACTCTGTGGCTTTGATGGGCTTAATGTGATACATCAACCAAGGGAGCGTGAGTCACCCCAGCGGCGCAGCAAGGGCGGGGAGGGCTGCCTGGGAGCAGCTGGGGAACCCTGGCTCGCTGCCGACTGTAAATCCGCGTCCCGGGCACCGGCAAGAGACCACTGGGCTTCTCGTGAGCCCTGCGATGGCCCTGCTCAAAGCAAGAGGGCTCTCATGTCCCATTATGGACAAGCCTGGAGTTTCCTGGGGAGACAGTGACATCAGGACCCGGCCCCCCCAAAAGGCGGGCAAGGGTAAGGTGGCTCGTATTTTGGAACAGGAGGAAAACCAGCTGAGCTGCAGTGCCATAATGGAGCATAACAGATGGGTAATTAACAGAACAACGAACCTCCTTCTTCCTCACACGCAGCAACAGAGTGAGCCCAGGCAGGAATCCCACCGCTCCCCAGGACGTCCCCAGAGCCCTCTTTTCTCCTGACCCTCAGCTTTGCCGGCTCTGAGCTTTATTTTGGTGCCAGGTGTCTCCCAGCTATGTAAGCATCAGTGCTGAGGCTGGATGCCTCACTGCTCTGCTGTGAAGAGGAGTGTGCACCTGAAGCTCTCACCAACACCAGGGCAAGTTGAAGGGTGAAGCTTTGAGGAGCCTAAGATGCCAGCTCAGCTTCCATCAGTTTAATCAAAGACCTGCAAACCATTTTATGATTAAAAAGCAAAGATTTTTCACTGAATCACAAAATGGTGGAGTTGGAAGGGACCTCTGGAGATCACCTGGTCCAACCCCCCTGCTCCAGCAGAGTCACCCAGAGCAGGGGGCCCAGCAGCGCAGTGTCCAGGTGGGTTGGGAATCTCTCCAGAGAAGGAGACTCCACAGC
>WTSP01013178.1:0-24954 GCA_025331215.1 Actenoides lindsayi | reverse complement strand
AGTTTTTATTTATCCATGCAGAAATTTGTTCAACATGTGTATCTGTCTCCTGAATTTACGGTTAAATTTTAAATTTTTGATACGTGCATATTCTGGCAAAGAAGGTGTTTCATGTAACTCAATATTGTGATACTGTGAGTGAGGCTGATTAAAGTAGAATGTGTCTAATAAGTTTAGAATGTGAATATTTATAGATGTACAACAAAGGGGATAAAAATAGCAAATTCTATTATATCAACACTTTTGTGGGGCTGTTGGTAGTTCATTCTTTACCATTATTCTTCATTTGCAGTATTGTGAAATAAGAATCAGACCTTGGGTGCCTTCATTTTTATATCTTCTTTTTTTCTTCACAAATGTATTACTGTCTCATTGACTAAAACCAATCAAATTTACTTCTGTGTACCATGTTATATGAGACTGATGTATTTGTTTCGTGTGGTTTCTTGTAAGAAGAAAAAAAAAAGGCTAAAAAAGATAAATTAGAAAGTTGTATATTTTATAAAGTACATAATTTTAGGTTTCACTAGAAAACTGGATAAGAAAAACAGATTTAAAAAAAAAAGCTTCAACTAAGATGTAGAAGACAATTTTGACATGTAGTGAACAAGTAGTTATTACATTATGAACTCCAAGTAACCTCAGCAAAAATATATTCAAAAAAAGGAGAAAAGGCTTTAGAAATATCTTTAGTTAAATATAAAAGCTTATAATAAATCTAAAGATTATATTAGGAATGGAGTTATGATAAAGGATGCACATGTCTAATTTACTGTTACCTAGAATTCTTTCTTTTGGCACCTCTCACAATGTCATATATAAAATGTGTATTGTTGATTAAAACTGTAGTCAAGGAACAATCTCAATTTTGATTTTAAGGGACTAGACTGAGGTATTCTCTTCAGAAGTCTGTAAATTTAGTCATCTGGTGTATCAGTTACTAAACAGCTGTACAATGAACTTGAAAAATGATTAATATATTTATCTAACCTGTTAAGGATTTATACTGTAGGATATCCTGTAAAAGGATATGTTCATCTGACTTAACTGAGAAATTCACAAAACAGTTCCTTTCATTCTTAGGGCACATATATTTCTCTTGGTTCATATGATATATTAATTTCCTACTGTATTTTATAGATAGTGTAAGGAAATCATTCCACATTTTACAGTAAGCTCATTAAATAGGCCTTCTTAGAAGTTCTTGTTATCTTTTTTGTCTCTGTGTGTGTGTATTATTTAAATAGATTCTGTATGCTTATTTTCACAGTTCCAAGCTTATTATCTTGGACATTTCTTTTAATTTTCAGTTGTGTCTAGCAGCCTCTTTAACCTAACAGCCTTTATTCTTCCACTCACTGGTCCACATAGCATCATAGCACAGTGGAAAACAGAAAATCTTGCTTGAATGAGTTGCATGAGATGAATAAGATGAACATGGGGATATCCGAGAGAAGGAAGCTTAAGGCGATAACTGCATTCTTTGTAAACTGCTTTGGATAAAAGTTGCAGCAACCAGGTAATGAGAACTTTGTTACTCATTTAAATGGGGAAAAATTTTCACTTCCTTTTCTATTTGTCAGCTGGTAAGTCAGGAGTAGTGGTCTGATGTTACTACAGGGTGAACATTTTCTCTTTGCCTCAAATTTTCAAGGGTTTTAGTGTAGCTTTTAATGCAGGATTCCCCAGCTGGTTTTAATACTGCAGTGCCTTACCCAGGCAAACTGTCCTGAGGCGCTGGACAAGCAGGGTACCTCTGCATTTTTTCCAGGCCATAGTTGTCTTGGCTTTGTCCAGTCTGATACCTTAGTGATGTGGTCAGTATTTATAGTAGTGCTAGTGTGTAACAATTTATATAAATATACAGACAATCAGGATGAGTTCCTGACAAACCAAAGTTGCTACCATAACCCCTAGGACTGCTGTGGAGGGAGGAGTCATTAATTCATAATCTCTAGTAAAGGAAATATTCATATTTTCCAGTCCAATAAATGCTATTAGATCAAGTTTCAGAATGTCTGAAGGAGGTGTGAATGCAAATTAATTTTCAAGCATGCTTTCTCCATCCTAATTTTTATTGTAGAGTGATGGAAAAGTGTATTGTAAAAAGACTCTAGAAAAAAAAATCAGTCCTTTCTTCAACTACCATAGAGTAAATGCAGCTCTTTTAAAAAACTCCTCAAATACAAAAATTTGCATGGTGTGAAAGGAAACTAAATGAAACACAAATCTACAGGAACTCTGTTTCTGCTGTGAAATCCTAAAAAAATCTGTTCAATAACATATCCTTTGTGATCTCATTTGCTTCCATTGGTTCTATGTCAAGTAAAAGAACTAAATCTGTAAATATAAATAGCCTTATTGTCAACTTGCAAGATCATTTTTCATCCCAAGTCTAATGCAACAGTATATGTGAATATGTGCAAGGTCTGACAGTCCAGCCTAGAGGGTTTAACTGTAGCTGTAATTTGGATGCAGAATATATAATCAGAGCAAAACATAATTCAGCAGATCACATATCTAAATGTCATATCATTTCATATTTGTAACCAAGGCACTATATGGACAAAACTTTACTGCCTGAACATATTCCTTTAGGTTTTTTCTAACAATAGTCCAGGGTTTGTTTTATTATTTCCATAGCAACCAGTAGTGATAGTATCTTTTTGTCAACCCTAGTAATTCCTATTTATTTTTAAAATGTCCCCTAAATTTTCAAACCCAGCCACGATTAAACATCACAAACCCTGAATAATGATCTGAAGAACAACTCAAAACCTCTTCTCAGCTGTGGGCAGAGATGAACAGGGAGCATATATTTAGACAGATTTTAGTTGACTGTGAAACCACAAACTTACATAAAGAGTTTACCATATATTAATCTTTTGCTAGAGAATTGTATACTGTGATATATTCTTTAGTTAGAAACAATACGTTTTGCCATTATTTGGGGGAGTGGAAGGAGAGGAAGAGAAATTATCCATTTTCAAAATAGAAATTGTTACATCATGTCTGCATTCATGTATGCTAGGAACACATGACTTAACTGATTCTTAATGGGAAGTCAAAGAAGTAATCTAATAATTGTACTCTAAACAGCAATATTGTTAATAATCTCACTGCATTATTAGTTTGAGTACTCAGATTTACTTATACAGTAGTCCTAATCCCTGAGATAAAATAGGATACTTTATTCCTAAACTGTACTTGGCTTTAAGCTCACTCTTCACAGTTTTAAAAGGAAAAGGATACTTCACTGTATCAGATAATTTAATGACTATCTTTCACAACATAATCACGTAGTGCTTACTGAATTTAATTGTTCCTGTTACAGTGTTTACTAATGAAAAGTTCTTCCTGGATTTTGCTCTCCTGAAGTCCTGCATGTATCCCAGATATTTGTGAAGGCAGCTGTGGTTTCTGTAGCATTTCTAGTCACTGCAAGAGCCATGACATTTAGATGACAGACTGAATTTCTTTTTGAATACCATTTTTAGATCCTCCCCTGATCAAGTTAGAAGTAAGACAGGAAACTGACAGTTCAGAATGAAAATTTTTGGAGAGGAAGTTATTAAAAGTCAACCAGTATGTTGCATTGGTTTCCTAAGGAAATTCAGGTGTGAAAATGTGTCTTTCCCCACCATGCCCTCTTTTTTGTTGTTCTGTTTCCAAAGTTGACAGGTGCTAATAGTTTATCCAGTACTATGCACATGGTTCAAAGACCATCAAATGCTGGACAGATAAGCACCTCAGAATTGTGAGAATCCCAACAACATATTAATTGACTTCACCTCCTCCGTAATTACCTGTGTAAAGTCGTGATTCATGAATAGCGCTTCAGATTCTAGACAGAATACCTAAAAACTTTTACATTGGTAAGAATAACCCACACACCCTTGATAAGTTCTCTGTGAGGATGAAAAAACAGGGTAAAAACTTTATCACAAGGTTTTGTGACTAGGAGAGGGTGAATCTTGCAACTTTATTTGAAAGCAGACTATTTTATTATATTTTCAGGTCCTGACATTCTTACATTCTTTTGTTCTTTGTTTGAAAATGTAATGCTTTACATTTTATGCTACTTGGACTGGACCTATGTCATGGGAGTGCTAGATACAAAATTATCTTGAGCTCCCTGCCTATCTGCTCCTTTTTGAAAATTATATTTAGTCAGGGTCAGTTTCCACACCGAACAGTTCATCCGTCAATAACTGCTCCCATTATTTACAGCAGCCAGCTTTATATTGGAATATGGTTGATAACACTATACCCCACAGTTGCATTTTTCCATTAAGGGACAATAATTACACTACAACTGTTGTTCAAAACCAAGCAAAATGTATCTACAATGTCTTCTAATGTAGCTAGATTTGCCTAAAATGTAACCTCAAAACTTCCTGTATAACTAGTAAGGCCTTGAATTAGTGCCCATTTAAAGTAACTTCTCTGTTTCTTTCCATTGTCTTTGAGAAGACCATGTTTTGGTGTATTTTAGAAAATCAATGAAGTGATGTGAAAGTATTCTCAAGACAGGAGAGGAAAAGTAACTATTAGAAAATCTGTATTATCAAAATCTCCTGCTTTCAGAAATTAATCTGGAATGTTAAAATTTTGTTCTGAATTAATTTTTTTGAAAGAAATCAGTACAGTTACTGTTTGGTTATAGGACAGTGCAGCTTGTAAGAAAACATCTGCTTTCAGACATTTTTCTGGGAGGTATAACCTTAGATTACATAAAAGGGATCTGGGGCAATTCCATACAAACACTCCTGCCACAGCATACTCACCCAATAACCTTTCTTAGGCTTTCAGAATTCAACCCCAAATTTAGTTGTCAAAATACTTGCAAATTTATTTGCCAAAACAGCAAAACAGTCGAAAACATGGTTTTCAATTAACTTGGTCCTAATCCTGAGTAATGATGTGTTCACAATTGTTTTCTGCTTGGTTGTATTTAGAGGTTCTCAAGGCTTTTTTAGTCACTTCATTTCATTTTTTCTAAAAAATGGTTATGTTTTACTTCATTTCAGTTCCCTGTAGTGAGTAACTAGGCTTATTAAAAAATGTTTGGATATTTGGGAGGCTACTTGTCTGTTCATGATTTAATTTTTGTTCTTAACTCTTTTAGTCTGCCAATCATATCTCAGGACAGATTATAATACAATATAACACTGATGTAATTGACATAGACCATCCTGCTGCTTCTTTGAAAACATAATTTATGGAAAAAACTGGCTTAAGAAGTAGAACAGCTGTTTTGCCACCACTTATTTCGCTGATGTTCACTGGATGAAACTGCTTAGTTTCTTCTCTGGAGTACTGCAAATGGGATTAGGTTTGTTCAGTTGCTAGGAGTAGCAAAATGTGGGAGTGAACACCCATGTTAAGCAGAAGTGGTAGTAAGAATATCTTTAGTTTTAATATGAATAATGAGTTTTCCTCTTTCTTTTCAAAGGTGCCATCATGTAGCTTATTTTCCTTGGTTTTATTTAAAAATGTAAGAATTTATTTTGGTTCTACTGTGTGTAGGTTTCCTTTGGATTTTAGTGTCAATTGTATTACATCAGAGAACATAACTGTGCATTTAATATTCCTAAATCATTTAAAAATTAAGATACATAGCACATTATGCACTGTATATTAATACTTTATGTAAAACACAGCTAAGATGAATCTGTGAATCTAAGGTGACTAATTCTTTGCTAGTTATGCTATGTTCTTCCTGACTGAAGACAATAGAATTACTTTGAGTGTATATGCATGTCAAATTTGTTCTAGAGATTGAACCTATATTGTAGAGATATCAGATCAAATTTTCCATCTGTTTAAATATATATACTTATATACTGTGTTGAGCTCTGCAATCAATTGGGGCACCTAAATTTTGATGTTTAACTCAAACTCCAGTGTATTGGATACACCTTCAGTTGAAAATATAATTAAGAAAAATGTATATTTGCTTAAAAAAAAAGAAAAAAAAAAAAAGTTAAGGGCCATATCCTGCAAACACTAAGAAGCCCAAAAAGCAGATTATTGCTATCACGTTAATTCAGGAGTACCTTTTCTACTCGCTGAATGTGAGACAAACTCCAACCCAACATTTGCACAAATAGGGCTTGATCTTGCAATCTGGTAAGTCACTCAAACCTTGCGTATTCATATGATGATGAGATGTTTTAGCTTGTTACAGGTGATATTAAACTGGATCCACATATTTTCAGCATTGTCTCTGCCACAGTATAGCCAGTCTGGTTCTACTATGTTCTACAGAGGTAATACCAGCAGCAAAAACATGTGAACAGTTTACACCATCTGGAACAATCTGACTTGTTTAAAACCTATAATGGTTGTACATTTCTACATTAGTGCCACTTCAATTGCTCTCTATTATGCTGAAGAGTATATATGTAGACTGACTATGTTACTCCTATGTTACTGTGTTCAGTTTCTTCTTTATTTACAGTGAAAGTGAATTTCTACAGAACGCTGTTTCTTGATTTGTTGAAGATTACAGTTTAAATTCCTCTAAGTTTGTGTATTTTGAACTACCATGAAGACCTGTTAGATATAAGCTCTTTCAAAATTTGAAGAAAGTCTCCATTTGAAAGTTCCCAAAATGTATTCTAAAATGTGTGGTTTATGGTCCTGTGTAGGTTCAAACTTAAAAAACTTTTACTAATAAAGAGTCAATAAGATGAGCTTTCAACAGGATTTTGTTCTCTTCTGCAGAACACCACAAAGTGCAGAAAGCATTGTTGTACCCATTTTTGAAGCTGAGGAATTTATTAGCTAGGAATGACACTATTTTGCTGATATTTGTAGCTTTTTGGGACAGATGTGGAGAGTCTTGAATTTTGAATGACTCTCTTCATTATATGACAATTGCTTAAGAAGTGTCTTAAAAACTCCTTTTGTCATATTATATTTTACTTTTATTCTTAGAATGACTAGGAAAAAAGAGTAGCGTCACAGTTCCTTTATGAGACTTCCGATTTTCTGCAACAACTAGACATTGCAGATTCAAAAGATTTTCATCATCTCCATTTCATCCCCACAATGAAGATCTTATTCATATTGCCTCTGGTTTGGCAGCTGCAGAATCATTTTAAAACAAAATAAATTGTCATAAATGCCTGAATCCAAGCACTGCTCCTGCCTCTTCCATGCCTTTATTTCACTGTTAAAATAACAGTGTTACAGAACAGCCCTTCATTCTCTAGCATATTGTATTGAAAAATGAATGAGCGAAAGTCTTGATTACCTTACAGATAACTCTGGTTAAATGTTATATTAATTAAAATGTGTGGGTTTGAGGATATTCTGAACTATTTATGTGTGATTTAATTCATATCAGCAGCTAATTTGTATTTAATGCAAACTAATGAATTTTATGTAAATGGAGCATGTGGCAGTCTATTTAAAAAAAAAAAAAAAAGCACAACAAATTATCTGTAGTTCCATTTCAGTTATTTTAATTAAATTTAGAGTGTCTGTGCAGTGGGGAGGGATAAAGGATGTGTTATATATGAAGTGTTGATGATTAAAACCAATTTAAATATATAGAATAAGAAACAAGTGATTCTCTTAACAGAAACACCAATTCATCCCCTGACATTTGCATTTGCTAAAAGAGTAGACACAAGAACAGGCAAGTGCATGCGCTTGGCGCTATTTGAACTGAAGAAAAGAAATAATCCTATGAGTAATTTATAATAATACCATGAAGATTAATTGATTCAAATTTATAAAATGTTTTGAAAATTATTGGCAACTTACAGTCAGAACATAACTAGATATTGGAATAAAGCAATTGTTTGTGTCAGGATTGACTGTTCCAAAACACTATGTAAGTCCATGGTACTGTCTTACAACCAATGGAGCCTACTGTGCAACATGACTGTACTAGTTGTTTTAACATCAGGTAAGAGATTATTTCAAGAAATTGAGAGCAAGTATAAATATTATTTAGCAATTTTGAAACCTGAAGTATCATACCGCTATTTGTGCCCTATTTGCCTGCATTTCCTAAGCCTGGCTGAACAAACAGATTCCTTATTTTTACTGTTCTAAAGAACTTTTCCTCAGAGCATCAGCTCAACCTTTTCATGATTTTGTGTCTCACTCACTTTTGACCAGTCTAACAGATTTTGCTGCAGCCTGACAGAAATGCTTTAATAGATGAAAATCTTTTCCAAGCTTTTTTCATCTTCACTCTTCCAAGGTTTTGGGAGGACATGTACCTTCGGTTATTATTTTTCATATTATCTCTCCTCTGTGGTGGAAAGCTGAAAAAGTTGAAAAATTTTTTAGGACCTTAGCCTGGATCTTCATGGAAATTTGTGCTGTAGCACCAAAACATGTCAGTCTGCTGCTGAACAATTTAGTGTCATCAGGGATGGAAAAGCTGACTCAAAACAATTGTTTGCTAATCTTAATACTAATTACTCTGATTGTCTGACAGATTCTCTAACTTTGAAAACTGCAAATGGGAGCTTTCACTTTTTTCTTTACTCCCATTGCAAATACTATGACTTCTGTTAAATCCTCAGCATTGCAGGATTTGTTCAGACGAAATGAAAATCCGTGCTTGGAAGTTTAAATACTCTAACTTTGTTAAGAACTAAAGAGTCAAATAAAAACTCTTCTGTATGTTTTATTCACAAAATAGTTTGTGCCGGAAATAGTTTATTATAATAAAAAGGTACTTAACCCAGAGACGATAAAGCAGATCAACACATTTCCTACCTGTGCATACAGCTATGGATATATATCTACATTTACACACACAGGTTTGATTGATATGGTGTTGGTTATGCTCAATGGACAGTATAAATGTTTGTTGTTGGTTATGCTCAATGGATAGCATAAATGTTTTCCTAATTCTATTTTCTTAATGAAAAAAGACATAAACATGTGACTTGTTAAGTAACGAAGGTTTAAACCCAGTTTTGAAATTCAGCAATTGCCTCTGTGATTTACTGAATTGGGACTGAGATATTGGCATGTTAAACACTGGCTAAATGAAAAGACTATGGATGTTATGAAATAAAAATAACCTGCCCGTTAGAAGAGTTATTTACAAAAATCAATGTTCATTTTCTGTCTTTCATAAGTCAGCAGCAACTTTGTTTTGCCCACCAAGTGTGAGATTATTTAAACATGATGCCAGGGGAATTGCACAGGTGGCCTGAGTGATAAATAGGACAAAATTATTTGGTTATTATCACTGAGATGTTGGACAAAATGTTGAAAAAGTAAATCAAATTAACTAAAACTATTGTAGGAAAAATAACATATTCTGCAATGAAAGTTGCCTGAAGCACTGACTTCTGAGATTTTCCACCTATTTTTATTCTCTTTACACGTTCCATTATAAAATACAATTCACCAGGCTGGGTTTTGTACAAGATTCTCAAGGGGATTTTTTATTAATAAAAAAAATCATAAAACAATGTATGTTACCAAAGATTAAAATGCAGAAAATAACTTTAGAAATTGAGAATTCTCTCACCTAATATTATATCTATGCATCATGGTGCCTCTGCTGAAGCCTACCTTGATTGATTCTTTTCTTATCTCACTGAGCATTTCTCACTCATTCCTACTGGTCTAGTGGGTTTTTAGTTTGTTTTTTACAGGTTGGGATTTTGGATTGGATGTGTTGCAAAAAGACTTGTCTGTTGGTCCCAAATTGATGTAGTATCCAAGCGTTTACTTTGGATGATGGGATTTGTTGAAATCATGCATTATTTCATAGATTTGCCAGTCATACTGAGTTGGAATCTGTCTGCAGTTATATCTTGGGATTATTTTGTGCTGTCTCTGCTGTCTTGGTTCCATACTGACATTTAGTCATGGATGAGCAATGATTTACTTTTTTTTTTTTGATTACATGTGCTCTGATATTATCACAGCATCTGTGAACATGTAGGACAAATCCTTACCTGATATTACACCACTGAGGTCACTGGCTTTACAGCTGTTATACTGCTGTATACCTGCAGTGCCCCTTAACCTTTGGCCATTTCTTATCTCTATTAAACTATTGTCCTCAGAAAGCTTTGTCTAAGAATGAGATTTTTACTTGGACTGTTTTTGTGTGTTGGCTCTGATGAAAATATATGATCAGTCCATATGGTCAGTCCATCTGTATGTTTTATTCATGTATTTAAAATATCTAAATATGTGCAAAATATACATATAGCAAACATAGGTTTATATTTTCCCCCCTTTTTTTTTCCTTATCTTTGTTTGTTTCAAGGCATTTGCAACGCTTTTATATCTTTACTAGCCCATATAATAAGAGATGACAGACTTGCATGTATTCTTCCAGTTTTTATAATTTACATATTTAAAATGTCCTAATTTCTAATATGTGGAAAAAATGTTTTTACCTAATGAGAGAGGTTTAAGAAATCCAGTAGCTTTCCTTAATGTCTTACATTAGGCAATATAAAAGAATTTTTATTATAGGTAACTGCCATTCTGTCACATTGGAGTCATGTCAATAAAAGGAATTCTTAAAATGAGCAGAAGTGTAACCCAGATGATGACATACACTTCATAAAATGTGATTTAAAATGGTATTTTCAGTAGATCAGAATCACAGAATTGTTTAGGTTGGAAAGGATCCTTAAGATCATCAAGTCCAACTGTTAATCTAACACTGCCAATCCATCACAACCACTCTTCCCCAAGCCTGTAATGTTGCATGTGGATGTTGTGACTCAAGTAGTACCCACAGGACCTGAGACTTAGCCTTGTTGAACATCATACAGATTGCCTTGGACCATTGATCCAGCCTGTCCAGATGCCTCTGAAGAGCCTTTCTACCCTCGAGCAGATCAGCACTCCCACCCAGCATAGTGTCATCTGTGAACTTACTGAAAATGCACTCAATCCACTCATCCAGGTCATTGATAAAGACATTAAACAGAACTGGCCCCACTATTGAGCCCTGGGGAACACTGCTTGAGACTGATCACTAACCGGATTTAACTCCATTCACTACCACAGATCTTTGGATCAGGAAAACCATTCATTTTTTTACTCAGTGAAGAGCATGCCTGCCCAAGTCATGAGCAGCCATTCTTGTAGCAAATGAATGAAGTAATAAGTTATCTAAATAAGGATAGATGTAGATGTTACTCTTCATTTTCATTGTCCATAAATTAATGATAAAATACTGGGAAACTTTATGGAAATGAAGAAAACAAATGGCTTAATTCTGCTCTGTGTTATTACAGCCTAAATTTTTTTCAAAGGTGGGGATCCTTAAGGTATAACTATCTGATACTTAAAACATTGTTGTTTTGCTCATCAGAAATTAAAAATGAACTGGTTCCTGTTATAGTTTCACTCTGGAAGTGATACAAAATTCAGTTGGTAACTGAAAGAAATTGGATGCTCTCCAGAAAATCTGTGGACCCTTTGTAAACTGTAGGGCCCATGGTGGTTTTCCATGTCACCATGAGGTACACTCTTCTGATATATCACATTCTTTGATAATACAGACAGAGATGAGAACTAGGACTTTTTCACAACTGGATCACAAGTAAGGTTAACATCTCCATCCTGGGATGATCAGAGTTAACAATGAGATGAGATAGTATATTGATCCTCTATCTTATCTGATGGAAAAGAAGATGTAAAATCACACCATTGGACCATGTGCTCCACAAATGTGATTGTTTTCCACTGGAATGGTAAAATCATTCAAAATTTGTAGTGACACTTCCACTTACAAGAGGGTCATGCAAGTAATAGATTTAGACAATGGTTGGCTGCAGCAGGGATGACCAAGGTCAGGTAAGTTTAAGATGCAAACATTCATTATCATGACTGTCATTATCTGGGCTACTAGCAGAGAGAATACTCACTGAGGAAAATATAACAGGTTGCTGGCAACATACCTGTGACTAGCAGGAATGGTTCATAATTTCTGTTAGTAGTTCCAGGATTCTCTCTGAAAAAAAATATTAAGCTGTACATCTAGGCTGAAGTTTTCTCACTTTGGTATCCTCAGAATGAAGTAAAGATAGAGTGGTACATTACTACAGAGTCTAGAAAAGATACATGATTAACTTTGGGATATTGGAATATATGAAGGCTAGCCATGAGAAAAATCAATTTAAAGGACCAGATACAGAGCAACTGGATCCACAAAGTGATA
This sequence comes from Actenoides lindsayi, assembly GCA_025331215.1. NCBI lineage: Eukaryota > Metazoa > Chordata > Aves > Coraciiformes > Alcedinidae > Actenoides > Actenoides lindsayi. The sequence goes on along the minus strand of WTSP01013178.1, from coordinate 12,782 downwards.
GTAATTCTCAACCTTAAGGCATTGCCAAGATAATTCTAAGACTTGCATTCCAGTTGAGTGGTTACAAACTCAAATGTCAGCCTAAGTGTAAGTGGAGATCAACAATGGTTGTGCAAGTTTTGTGTCTGCAAAATCTGGTGGTTTTTTTTAAATATTACCCAGACTGGACTAGTAATTTGAAAAATTATCAGTTTAGATTCACTGATACACAATACAGGCATATTTTACAACCACCATCTAAAGAGTTAAACTGTCACTGTCTTTGAATTCCTCCTTCTGAAAAATTTTCTTTCACATACTTTTGATTTTACTGTGCAACTAATGATTTCCACTAAATTGATATGCAATCCAAAATATTAAATATTCAACAGAAGTTCATTGTGCTTAAGAGTAAAGGTACAATATAGTCATTTAGCTCTCAAATAAGAGGGAATAAAATCCAGAGACTTGCTTCTGTAAATCTACATCTGTAAATATGAATTTATCCTTTATATAAATAGTCTGTATAGATACCTGGGTGGAAAGCAGAGTATAATAATAACTCTTGGTAAAAAAACAAAAACAAAAACAAAAAACAAGCCAAAAAACAAAACAAGAATTAAATTATTTCCTGTCTTTGTCTAACACATGTCTAGGCTCCATTTCTTTTATGATTGTTCTGTGGTAATGCAAGTTGAATAACATTGTTTGTTTTTAATTAAGAGATATTAAATCACAGAGGAGTTCACTTTTTACACAGAATTCTGAACCATAGTGTAGTAACAGTCTTCAGTGGGATTCAGTATGAACCTTTGCTAATGTCTGCTATACACTCACAATCACAAAAAGGACAAAAAATAACAATTCCTATTGCTGCATTCCTTTAGTTTGCTTGTTTGTTCCCTAGTGAAAACATCTGAAGTCTCTGTCTTCTTTCACTGATATTCTAAAGAAATCAATGCTTCCACACATTTTTTGAAGATATACATTAAAGGTCTGTTAAAGCGTGTGAAATTCCCTCTGTTCTGTTGCAGTGTATTTCTCAAGGATTTTCTCTTAGTGGTAGCAATAGTTATCATTTGCAGAAAGAAGAGAAGGATATGATTGTTTTCCTTGATTTATAATGAGGATTGTAGACAAAGTAGCACCATTGCCCCATCTCACTGGGTAGTGAATATTTTTGAAACAATTCTTGCCTGGAGGCTTTGCCTGTTGGTATCAAAGAAGATACAGAAGACTGGATCTTACTTTTCTACCACAAATAAAAGCAGTCACAATAGTGTATTCCAGCCTGGTGTACAATAAATATCTCTTATCTTTATTTCAATCTGATTAACTTTCTTCATTTAATCATTAACTTTTATTGACAGAGAACCACATATGTTCATTAGGTGTGATGAGACAGAGTAGAATCAATTTATACATTAAATTCATAGGTAGAGCCTGTAGATATTTGGACTAAAGATAAAGTAGTAACCTGTTAAATGCAAAGCCTTATTGATAGAGAATGGTAATTCCCTCTAGCAGGCACATTCTTTTAACAGATTTTCATTTAGGATGGTGTCATTGCCTCATGGAGCAATGTTTAGCTTAGCTAGGATATTGACTTTTCTCAGAGTTGACCAAGATTGGTATAAAGAATAGTTATGAGTAGTATATAGATTTTAAAAGAAACTCTTTATTTCTTAGTCAAGCCTTGGTCAAATGTGCTCTGTTATGTGCATAAGTCTGCTGACAGAAGTGTAACTAGGCTAGCAGTTAGCTGCACTGGGACATGAACTGTAATTAGTATTGGGAAGCTGCTACAGAAATCTTAGAAGATGATAGGTGATATGAACCACAATTCTGACTGGTGATAGAAGGTATTGTTTTACATTTGGGGTCACAGTTGCTTGTGACGCTTAAACATCTAAGTAACTTGAAAACTGTGTATACGCACTCAGTACTTGGAAGTGAAGCAGATACTGTTTTGTGTTAGAATCCTTGAAGCATTTAGCTCCTGAATATATTTAGGATATCTAGTTGATGCTGCTACAATGTAGCTTTATCTGTGCAGCTATACATCTTTTTTGCACCTGAAATTATTTTCTTATGTTATACCCTCAGTGACTTTTCTGTGCTTCTTTGCCACAGAAAATGGGCAGAAGCTGATGCAAATATAAAATTTCTGGGGCACACAAATTCCTGTGATCTTTTATCAGTTAGCGTTTACCACTTTCAAGGCCAGTGCTGTGATGGTGGTAATTTCAAATGAGCTGAAGCTTGTGAAGTCATAGTTTGTGAACCATCAGCCTCAGATTTGCAAGCCAAATAGAGACCACCAAACATTGGCAACACAACCAGCTTTCCTGTAACCAGCTTTCTTGTAATCAGCCCCCTTCACATAAGGTCTTTCCAGAGCCTTCTCTTTTCCCAACAACCTCAGCCTGTCCTCATGGGAGAGGTGTTCCAGCCCTCTGATCATCTTCCTGTCCCTTCTCTGGACCTGCTTCTACATGTCCATGTCCTTCTTGTACTGGGAGCTCCAGAGCTGGATGCAGTACTCCAGTTGGAGTCTCATGAGAATGGACTAGAGGGGCAGAATCACTTCCCTTGATTTGCAGGCCATGCATCTTTTTATGCAGCCCAGGATAGTTCTGGCTTTCTGGGTTGCACTCACACACTGTTGATTCATGTTGAGCTCTTTATCAACCATCATGCCCAAATCTTTCTCTTCAGGACAATCCATACTCTGTGCAGACTGTATTTGTACTTGGGATTGCTCCAACCCATGTGCAGGACATTGCACTTAACCTTGTTGAGCTTCATGAGGTTGGCATGGGGCACTTCCTCCTCCCCTTCCTAATCATAGGCCTAACCTTAATCCACCACACATTCCTCCACAAATCCATCTCAAACAACCCCCTAGGCATTACCTCAAACTGTGACAAAATCCCATTCCACCCCTACTTCTCCCTAAAAGACATTCTAGGATTCATCCTCATATTCCTTCCACTCATAACCCTCGCCCTATTCTCACCAAACCCACTAGGTGATCCAGAAAACTTCACACCAGCAAATCCCCTAGTAACTCCCCCGCACATTAAACCTGAATGATACTTCCTATTCGCATATGCCATCTTACGATCCATCCCCAATAAACTCGGAGGAGTACTAGCCCTTGCAGCCTCCTTACTAATCCTATTCTTAATGCCCATCCTCCACAAATCCAAACAACGCACAATAACCTTCCGTCCCCTATCCCAACTACTTTTCTGAATCTTGGTTACGAACCTTCTTATCCTTACATGAATTGGGAGCCAACCTGTAGAACACCCATTCGTCATCATCATCATCTCTCAAGCTTGTTACGGTCCCATTGGATGGCATCCCTTCCCTCCAGCATGTTGACCACACCATGCAGCTTGGTGTTGTCCACAAACCTGCTGAGGATGCACTTAACTCCACTGTCCATGTCACTGACAAAGATCTTAAACAGCTACAGTTCCAGTATCAGTCCCTGAGGAAAACCACTTGTGACTGGTCTTTACTTGGACAACAAGCTATTGACTGTAACTCTTTCGGTGTGACAATCCAGCCAATTCTTTATCCAATGAATGGTCCATTCATCAAGTCCATGTCTCTCCAATTTAGATGCCAGGATGTCATGAGGTACAGTGTTGAATGTTTTGCACAAGTTCAGGTAGATGATGTCAGTTGCTCTTCTTATCCACCGATACTGTAACTTCATTGTAGAAAGCCACCAAATTTGCAAGGCATAATTTGCCCTTGGTGAAGCCATGCTGGTTGCTACCGATAACATGCTTATTTTCCATGTGCCTTAGCAGAGCCTTCAGAAGGATCTGCTCCACGATATTGCTGTGCACAGAGATGAGACTGGCTGGCCTGTAGTTTCCCAGGTCTTCCTTATCTCCCTTTCTGAAAATGGGGGTTATGTTTCCCCCTTTCCAGTCAGTGGGAACTTCACCAGATTGCCATAACTTCTCAGATATGATGGAAAGAGGCTTAGTAACTTCATCCACCAGTTTTCTCCAGACTTGCAGATGGATCTTGTTGACTCTCATGGACTTAGAGTGGGTAGATCTTCCTTGTCCCAGTCCTTGTCTTTGCATTCAGCAACTTTGGTGGTATGACTAGAGCCCTTGCTGATGAAGAGGCAAAGAACACACTGACTACTTCAGCCTTCTCTCTGTCCCTCGTGACCAAGTCTTGTCTGTCCTTCTGGAGAGGGCCCACATCTTCTCTAGTTTTCCTTTCATTACTGACATACCTATAGAAGTATTTCCTGTAGCCTTAATATCCCTGGCCAGATTTAATTCTATCTGGGCTTGAGCTTTCCTAACCTGATCCCTGGCTGTTTGGACAACATCTTTGTATTCCTCCCAGTCTACCTGTCCTTGCTTACACTCTCTATAGACTCTTTTTTCATCTCCATATGTCCAGGAGCTCCTTGTTCATCCACGCAAGCCTCCTGACATTCTTGCTTGCCTTCCTCTCTTTTGGTAGAGCTGATAGAGTATCAGCTGTTAATAAAATTGAGAGCAACAAAACCATTAATAAAGAAATGTTATCACTTAATAAAAGGCCTCTCAAAAGTTTCTTTTCCTTTGGGAAAGAGCTATTGTCAGATTTATCGAAGAATGTGCAGCTGGGATGGTGATGGGAGGTAGATCTTGCTGTGGAAAAACAATTCATCCTCCAATGATAAATGCTAGTGTGTGCTACACTGATCTTAATTCCACCTTCTAAAATACTTCTTTCCCTACAATTCTGTTCTGGTTTGAGTCAGAACATAACAATACCTTTCAGTGATTTTAGTTTCCATCTCAGTCTCTTCTAACTAACTGCACTTTCTGATGTTAATGGCATATTTTCACAGGCAGCGTCTGCTGCCAGTGATAACACTCGATGCTTAGAGTTACTACCAAGGATTGGTGTGGCACTGCTAGAACTTGTGCACCACACTGGGGGCACAGAAAGTAAAAGGTCATAAATGTGGGGAGGGAGCAGACAGGACAGGGGGCCCTAAACTGGCCAGTGAGGTATCCCATCCAATCCTATCCCATCTACATCATACAAAGTGCAAAGCTGAAGGATCAGCTTTAGCTTTAAAGTGTCAAGCTTTATTCTTCAATGACCAGCATCTGAGGAGAACTCTGTCCATTCTCCTAAATCCCCATCCGTGCATTCCTAAATACAGTACTAGAATCCAGGTCCTGACTCTGGTTGCTGTCTGCCATGGAGTCCCGTCTGGGACCTCCCCAGCACCTGCTCCACAACACCAATGGTGACTGTGACATAATTGTCATCAGGGGTTTAGATTCGATACTGGTTTTATGTATATAAATGTCTAACCTAATTAGATATCTAGTGGACTGTCCTGAACCCAAACCTTGACAAAGTCCTTATTAAAACATCTATCCTTGGAAGACAAGATCATTTAAGTTTAGAGTCAGAAGTAGGAAAAGGAAGTTTTTGGAGCAAATTTTTTTTTTAAATTTTAAGATCTCTGCAAAGTGCTTTTTGGACTTTTCTATGAACTTGATTCTCGGATTTGGGGGCTTCATGGTTGTGATGAAACCTTTCCCACCTTCAAGACTTATACTCCTATCTGAATTTCACCCCTGAGAAATTTTGTTCATTGCTGAGCGTCCAGCCTTGACTTTAAAGACTACTCATGTGTCTAAATAGAGCTATAGAATCACAGAATAGTAGATACATGGAATCATCTAGTTTGGAAAAGACCTTTAAGATCATTGAGTCGAACCATTAAACCTACTCTAACAAGTCCACCACTAAGCCATATCCCCAAGCACCACATCTATATGGCTTTTAAATACATCCAGGGGTGGTGACTCAACCACCTCCCTGGGCTGTCTGTTCACCTGACAACTGTTTCAGTGAAAAAAAGTTTTCCTAATGTCTAGTTTAAACCTCCCCTGGTGCAACTTGAGACCATTCCCTCTTGTTCTATGACTAGTTACTTGCGAGGAGAGACCAGCGCCTACCTCTCTACAAGGTCCTTTCAAGTAGATGTAGAGAGTGATAAGGTCTCCCCTTAGCCTCCTTCAGACTAAATAGTCCCAGTTCCCTTAGCTGCTCCTCATAAGTCTTTTTCTCCAGGCCCTTCACCAGCTTAGCTGCTCTTCTCTGGACATTCTCCAGCACCTCGATGTCTTTCTTGTATTGAGGTGCTGCAAACTGAACACAGTACTTGAGGTGTGGCCTCACCAATGCCAAGTGCAGAGGGACAATCACCTCCCTGGTCCTGCTGGCTACTCTATTTCTAACAAAGCCAGGATGCCATTGGCCTTCTTGGTCACCTGGGCACATTTCTGGCTCATATACAGACACTTGTGTATCAGTACCCCCAGGTCATTTTCTGCTGGACACTTTTCCAGCCACTCAGCCCCAAGCCTGTAGTGTTGTCTGGGTTTGTTGTGGCCCAAGTGCAGGACTCAGCACTTGGCCTTGTTGAAGCTCATAGGATTGACCTCAGCACATTGATCCAGCCTGTCCAGGTCCTGCTGAAGAACCTTCCTACCTTAAAGTAGATCAACACTCCCACCTAATTGGTGTCATCTGCAGACTTACTCAGGGTGCATTCTATCTCCTCATCAAGATCATTGATAAAGATGCTAAACAGAAGTGGTCCCAATACTGAGCCCTAAGGAACACCACTTGTGACTGGTCACCAGCTGGATTTAACTACATTCACTACCACTCTTTGGGCCCAGCTGTCCAGACAGTGTTTTACACAGCAGACAGTACACCCATCCAAGCCTTGAGCAGCCAGTTTTTTAATGAGAATGGTGTGGGAAACAGTGTTGAAGGATGCATGGAAGTGCAAGTAGACAACACGCACAGCCTTTTAGTTCAGAGTGTACGAAATAGACTCCAAATATTAACATAAGATAGTGTTCTCTATCTGTGAGTCTGGACTGTTTCTGGTACTTGAGCTAATATGTCACCAGGTAGGTCAGAGTGATGGTGGGTATGGCTCATGTAGGTTCCATTGAATGACATAGACACCTCTATCTAATATTTCATAACCCTTTAAATTTTTTTTTTCCTACCTTTCTCTTCCAAGTCTCCTGACACTGATAAAACCAGATAGCATGTATATTTAGAAAAGCTAAAGGGAATCTTGCAAGGTGTTCACTAATATTACTCAGCTGAATGGTCCCAGCTGGCATTCTGCATGCCTGACAGGGAATCGTAACTGATCTTGTAATGAGCAGGTGACTACTTCATTCTTCCAGTGTCTGAGACAAAGATGCATGGTCTCCACAACTTAGATATGGTCGAAGTGTGTGGCAAAGTAAATGGAATTTTCTGAAAACTGTTTGGTCCATCTCAGATTAGCCATATATTGCACCTCCTTGATGTTAATGATTGCCAAGAATTTCTACATATTTCTTAAGTTAAATTAATTTGAAAAGTGCCCTAGAATTTACTGCAGTTGAAATGCCTCTGTTTGTCCCTTTAAGATGTATGGAATATGTGCAGTGGTACATACTTTGAAATGTACTTTATAAAAAGTTAAGAGAACTACCTTCAGCAAAGGATGGGAAAAAAACCCCAAACATATATGGATGAAAATACTGAGATAGGTATAGGAACTATCCTTGCACACAATAAGAACGTATCTAAGCTCTATTTTTTATTTGTCTAGTATCTGAATGGGAGAGATTTTCTGTGTTGTACGTGCTAAGGAATGAATGATGTTGCTGTGGAAAGATAGGAGAGATAGCCTAAAAAGAGAAATGGGAATTGCAAATAGGAAAGTTACTATCTGGCCAAGTTTTCGAACTGTATGTAACAGCACAATGACTGCAAACAGATTCCTTTGCACCCACAACTGAAAAGAACTCCACTATGAAACCCTGCCTACCAGACTTTCTCAAACAAGTTCTATTCAGATGATGCTGAGCAAGTAGGAACAGTCCAGTTCAGGATGCCTCCTAGTACAAAGAGCAGGAAAAAGATGAGTTAAGACAAAGCTAGAGAAGGCTCTGGTGACCTGATTATAGGTGCAGTTGGGGCAGGGGTCACAGGTGCTCAGATGAGGAATTATAATTCTTGTTACCTCATCAATTCCTCACAAACAAGTAGGAAAAGTAGGAAAATATGAAAATAAGTATCAAAAAGAGGAAAATGGACAGCTGAACTCTTTAAACGGTATGCTTTTCTTGCTTTTTTTTCCCCCTCCGGTATAATGATCAGCTGCAAGAGAAGAGAGCATTGAATACAGTACTATATGGTCACATTAGCTGAAACACACTACGGTAGTATTGAGAAATGCCCAGCTTCAAACAAACCAATCCAGGCCAACTCACCATCATCTTAACAGGCTAGCAGTGTGACCCAACAGTGGAAAGAGAACAGAAGTAGAGGAGTTCATTCTAATAGGAGGCAAAGCAGTAGGGGATACTAAGTGACTGTAAAATGACTGTAAAAAAACATATGCCGGTATGTCCAAAGGAATATTAGTACACACCCCTGTCAAATGCAGTTACCTTTTTTTTTTTTCCTGGCAAACAGAAGGTAAAAAACTGGTAAATAAGAGAGCTCATTATTCTGCTCATTTGTTTTACCATGAGCAATTTACCATGAACATATTTAAAAGCTGGGACATGTTTTTCAGGGAGGTGTAGGATCTCCATCCTTATAGACTGTCAAAACTTGACTGAACATGGCCTCTGACTGGATCTATTTTGAGCAAGAGTAGAACTAAATAAGCTCTGGAGTCCACTTACAACTTACATGGTTCTGTAATTCTACTAAGAAATACATTACATTAATAATGACTTTTATCATTGCATAATGTTTGAATTTAACCAAGTCTTAAGAGGCAGGGAAACTCTACAGTACACTAGTTGTGTGATTATCTTCTAGTGCTTGATAGGACTATGTACAGGTGTTAAATGAAGCTGTAAGCCATAGATGGACTTTGGCATGTCACTGCATAGTCCGTGTAGGGTTTTGTTACCCTTAACACCAAATTACGCAACTCAGAAAGATACCTTGACCCCTGAAAATAAGAGCTGTAGAGTTCATGAATCTGAAAAAAAACTTGTCTAAAAAGAGAGATACTAACAGTAGAGAAGAGACTTGGGTGTTGAGATGAACCCACTAAACACTGCAGTGAAGACAAGTAGGATGTACAATGCCTGGTGTGAGAATCACAACCATGTTTAAGCTCAAGACAGCTTTTGATCAAGCTGGCAGCAGCAGGACAGCAGCAGGACCTGGTTAGTATGGCGGGCTGATGCTTCTGCAATCTGAATAATAAAGAGATTTTTAATATGGGATGAAACTGAAGTAATAGATAACTCCATGTGCAGATGTATCCTTAATGGAACATCTGTAATAACATATGAGCTATATCTGAGATCCACTTTTCTTTCTAGGTTCATAACAGATACAGATTTTTCAATTTAATATTTGATATGCTGAAAGACTAAAGATTTTTATGGTTACATTTTAAGGCTATTATTACTGATTAGCTAGCAAGTTTCAGTCAATTGATTAGAACAAAATAGTATAACTAATGTCAGAAAGATACAACTCAGAGAACAGTAAAGGATACTGTTAACTTGACAGTGGTTAAACGAGGGGATAAGTTTCCTCCTTATAGCATAGTACTTCTGTTAACCATTTGTTAAATTCAAAGAATTAATTTTCCTTCCCTCTGATGTGGTGATTTCCTCCCCCCTTACCTCTCTCTCCCCACCTCTGTCTCTGAATGTATTCACAAGGCTACCTTTCAATATGATTTCTTTTGGTTTTTTTTTTATCTGCCCCACCACCTCCACAACTATAACCCCTCTGCATTATCTCATGCATTTCTCTTTCAAAATGATCCACTCAAAATGATCCAACTTCATGAAAATTCTATGATACTCAAAAAGGAAACTTGGTTTTAACTACAGAGATTGCTTGGACTGCTGTAAGTAAGGAAATGACATATTAAGGTTGAAAATGTTAACACAAAGATAGGAATATAACATTATTTTAGGCATTAAATTATATATCAGTGTACTTGTGTCCCTCCATGACAGAATGCATTTTGAGTTTGCAGAAATAAAAGACAGACAGAAACAGGCAGGAGGCTCCATTCTGACCTCCCATCCATTCAGTCTTGTGAACACTCATCAACATTTCTTTTGTAGCGTCTAAAGTCATATGGAGTTCACAAAATCAAATTACCTTCTAAATTACCGTTTTTCCTATCTTAATGCCTACCTCTCCCTTTAGAAAACTGTCCTTTAAAGCCATATACTTGCCTGATTATGCTTCCTATCATCACACCTGTCTGCAATGAGAAATGCATTAGACATATTCTTTCATCTATTTATATAATTAGTGTAATAAGTGCTTCAACTATATTTTGAATGGCCGGCTTCTCACCATGGCCAAGTGATGGGATGTTCACTGGCCAATCAGAAACTGTTTTGCTGTCCAGTACCCTTGGTCAGTATGATGTAATTTGGTTTTCTTTAATAAGATGGAATCATCCTCCCATCCCCTTAGAGAATTTTAATCTAGAGTAAAACACCGTCACTTAGTGCAATTCCCTTTTTTTCTCATCCAACTTCATTGCAACATTGTTTTGTTACTCTTTATTGAAAAATAAGGTTGTTCTCTAGAATAATTATAGATAAAAATACATCTAGGGCTGTTATCTTTAGCAAATCTGTGCTTAATGGCAGCTTTAGCCAAGCAGAGGTACTTTGAAGCACCATAAAAGTTTTTTTTCTATATTCTTTTTCCAGTTAAAATACATATTTTGTCATATTAGTTCCCTACATAGCAAGTTCGTTATGAGTACAGTAGGTAACCAGTAATATCTCCAAGTTTTCTGTGTTCCCCACCCCTCCTTGTCTTTACAGCTCATCATTCATAACAGTTTCACTCTTCAGGATACATGGTTGGAAATAAGGACACGTACTGGGGTTTAAGTGGCAGAAGGTCATCTTGTAGAATGGAGAATGGTTCTTCACACCCACATTTGCTTTTCCATTGCTAGTTGTTTCGCTGGCTTCAAAGTATGCTGAGACATACTACTATACAACCAACAACTCTGTGCAAAGCTTTTCCACTTGGCACACATATGAATGCTCTTTTTTTTTACTCATGTGTGTATGAGGAAGGAGATTACTGGAGGATTCTTACTTCACAAAACTGTTGAGATCATTTTCTAAGGAAAAACCTCAGAGTTGGCCTCAGTCATTTCACTGAACACAACATACAACTACCATCTAGTTCACAGTCTTATCTTTCCTATTGTTAAACTCTTCAAGGCTATGGCTTTCAGCATATATGATAACTGAATAAAACTGTGAGAACTTGCAAGTTTGGAATGGTGGAAAAAATTCATTTTAGCTCCATAAATAAACAATCCAACAGGATGAAAATGCAAGTCTGACACTGTAACTATGGGAAGAAAAATGAAAGCGGTCTAGAGGAGTTAATTTAATTTAAAATGTAAGCAAGGGAAATTAAAAAGACAGGGGAAGATAGGGTATTCAGGTCATATAGTTCACCGAGCTCTAAGCCAGTAGGGAAGAAGATGCAGGTAAGTGTCTCACTGTCTTGCTCTTTCATTATTCCCATATGTTCAAACCTCATGTCACCCACTGTCTTTCAGAATTTCTCTTTCCTCTACTTGTGCTTTCCCATTTGATGCCTTAAGCCCTAAAATAGAATAAAGTATTTTGTATTTCTTCTAGAAGTGTGTAACATGTGTTACATCTCTGCTTATGTGCACAATGTATCTCTTCTAAATGTAATTCAAAGGCTGAAAATGTGTGCAGTGTGCTATAATCATAGCAAAGGCAGAGATACAGCATCCAGTGTTTTCTAATCTGACTGATGCTGGATGAAGGGTCATGTTCCCTTGCCTGGGGGTACACATCACTCTTACAATTGAATCTCATTTGATTCTAGCTCTTTCAAGATTTTTTTTTTTTCCTTTGAGGACCAGAACTTAAGTGCTTGCATTGTTTTTTCACCCTTCCAGCAGGGATAATTGAACTAGTCTGTATGACTCAGCAATGGCTTCTACTATATCTACATTTAGAATGAAATTGATTGATTGGCTTAGATTGATTAATGAGATCTCTGAATCTATGAACAGAAAGATAAAAATTCCCTGATGATTTTACATTATGGATAAAATTCTAGAATTCTCTGAAAAAACCCTCCAATCTCCAACAATTACTTGTATACCTCAGACATTTACAGTATTTCCCTGACACTAATGAAGCTGATATGTGAATATTCATGTTCATATACGTGTAGGGCCCAAGACTTGAAAAATATGAAAAATAGATCTTCTTCATTGGATTGAAGAGGAAAAACCAGGCTTCATTTACATCACTTACATTAACTGTTAAGTTTATCCATCATTTCACTTATGACTGCTATTACTGTAGAATTTGAATACTGGTACATAAAACATGACAGTGTATTGTTGTGATTTGCTTAAGAAAAGGCATAAGAAGTGTGCAAGATATGCTGTAGGTCTTGGGTCATCTTGATGTCATAAATAATGGACAGTGGTGGATAGTGATGCTTAGGTTTAACTGAAGAGGGCAGAACAGAATCTATTCTGAGTATGAGAAGAACTATGCCACAGTTGAGGGACACATTGACAGGACAAGGGGTAATGGCTTTAAGCTAGAAAAGGGTAGATTTATGTTAGAAATTAGGAAAAAGTTCTTTAATAGGAGGGTGATAGATCACTGGAATAGGTTGCCCAGAGAGGTGGTGGAGGCCCCATCCCTGGAGACATTCAA
>WTSP01013177.1:105595-116539 GCA_025331215.1 Actenoides lindsayi | reverse complement strand
AAATTCAGTATGTGAAAATAATCCAGTAAGTTCCCAAAGCTATGCCTTATCGTAAGTTCCCAAATAAGCTTTTCTGGATATTAAATAAATTTATATTTAATAGGACTAAATTAAAATCTATTTCATTAACTGGTAACTCATCATTTTATATTGTTTTGTTATTGAAAGGATCAAAGGACAACTACTGATTTTGTGTGTGAGCAGAGGACATAGCCTGGAACAGAAAACAGAAGTGAGGCAAAATAGAGGTTTATAATTTTTTTCTCCATAGAGACAGCAGCATAACAATACCTTAATTATATATTTTTTTCTGCCACTGTAAAGAAAATTCTTCGATCTGGGACAATATTTGGCTTTACTTTGGTGAGTTACCACTCACTTTGGTGAATTTGGTTTGGATTCTTACGGACTTAAACATGACAAAAATTTGAGTCCCTGTCCTTGCATGTTTCCTCATTTTTTCACTAAAACCTTTCAGCTCTTTAACTCTCATATCTTCTGTCTGGAGATTCTTACCCTTGTTTCTCTTTTCACATGTTCATCTCCTTTGTACAAGCTTTCCTCAAGCCCCGGGATGAGCCTGGACTGTGGCACTGAACCACTGTGAGACTGCATGTCAGAAAAGCCTTCCCAGAGTCTTGCAGCATGAACTAGTAGCTCTTGCCCTGTGGAACTCTTTCTCTCCCTATAATGCATATATGCCAGGAGCTGTGTTTCCATGCTGGGACAGGCAACATTTTAAAGATCTTTTCCACCTTCAGTGTCATGGAAATGCAGTTTAAACAGGTCAACCTTTAAACCAGACTCCTGTCCCTAGCAAGCAGACAACCTATGCAAAGAGTAGTGGTATCTTCTGCACATACATGCAATATTATTCAGGCACAGCTGAGTCAAGTTGAGAAGAGGACCCCTACGTTCTGCTGTACTGTAAAATTCAGATTCTACCTATACTCTTCTTTAATACAATTATTTTTTTACTAATTAAGTACAGTGAAGGAGGAATAGGACTTTCCAAAGCAGAGTTTGTAGTTTGTGTTTGTCCCTGTACTGTCACAGTATTGAGGGATGTCATATAAATAAAACCCAAATCAGATATTTAATTTTATAAAAGCTGAAAATTAATCAAGAAAGAGAGCTGGCCTCTGCCTAAGTAAAGGACAGATTGATGAAAAACCTTTAACTCACCACAGGATGCTGATAAAAAAGGCCGCTGATGATTGAACTATGAAATCAAGAACACTATTATAGAGTTGTTACCTAATTTATGTAGTTAAAACCATGACATTGGTGATGTGGCCAAACAAATCAGATTTTATTGCAGTAATCACCCATTTCATTAATAACAGGCCTATTATCTCATTTTCCTTCCAAATGTTAATGCTAATTTCAACAGCCTTCAGAAAGGCTGTGCTATGTTTGAGGTTTTGTGTCAAGTTTTGTTTAGTTTTGATGAAATTCTGGACACCAATATGTACACTTGATAGTGAACTTCTAATTCAGAGTTTTTGTTTGAACTAAATTTTTTTGAGCACCTGTTCAAATGCTGGAGGCTCAGTTCAAGCTATGTTACTTTTCTTTTCTGGACCCTTCTGAGATCATCTCTTCTACTTGCTGAACTCATCTGCAGGAAAAACACCCTCCTGTCCCTTTCTCCTTTATTTCTATCCATTATACTTTGTGAATTTAGCTGCTTTAGATCCACTTGTGATTTTCTTTATCTTTTTTTGCCATGACAAATAAAACTGAAACCTAATTTGAACTATCAAATCAAGTAATAACTGCTCACACACTCTTTTTCTTACCATTAAAAAACATTCCAATAAATACACTGGCAGAAAAAAATTCTATTACTCTGTGACTCTTAATCTCTTGTACGGTGTCTGAAGAACCACGTCCTTTCGGAATTGATAGTCTTTTGCGCAGAGAATTAAGGGAGTAAAGCAGAAGATCTTCAAGCATCTACCTTGAGATGTGATGACCTGTATCTTTGTCAGTCCTTTGTTTTCTCACCTTACTCAATTTTCATTCTAATTGCAAGGGTCTTCCAACTGGTTTGATTTCAAAAGTTTGGCTTATGCAGAATTGTGAAGCCAAGGTCTGTAGTTCTTCCCTGTGAAAAATAAATAACCTAAAGGAGGAGTAGCAGTAATCTCATGTTATTGATTAGAAAAAATACCAAATCCCTCCATCCATGCAGTCACACATGGAAATTCATGGTCTGCAGTTACATCCTGCTTCCACCTACTATCCATTATTCATTTATTTCTAGACTCTGCTCAGAATCCTTTTCTAACAAAAAATGTAGCTCTTTGTATGGTAATGTATTGGGACAAAACAGAGTGATTCCTGCACTGGCAGGGGGGTTGGACTCAATGATATGCAGAGGTCCCTTCCAACCCCTGCCATTCTATGATTCTGTGAATAAGAAACCATAGAGTTAACGAGGGCAGAAAGCTATCTTAATATATTTATCCAGTTACTTCTGTGTCTAAATAGAAATTCTTTTGAATTAGGATAAGAGATTTAATAAAACAGAGATGTCTTACAGATCAAAACCTCAGTGTGAATATTTAGGAATGATGGGACCTGCATCCAGATTTCCAAGTCAGTCACATTCCTGATATACTGCACTCAATTTCCCAACTCTTTTTGCAGCTGGTGAGGCTAAGTATCTTCTAAGTTTCTCAGATCTAAGTTTCTCAGAAACATCAGGTACTGGCTAAATCTAGGAAAAAAACATTTTTTAAAATTTCATTGTTCAGACTGATAGAGGACAGTTAATAAAGTAAGGAATTCATGCAGAAAAAATATCACTTCAGACCATAGGTGCTGGAAGAATTGTGGTGATGATTGGAAAATAAAGCCAGATGGGTATGAAACATTTACAATGAAAGAATCCTTTTTTTCTAAAGAGAAAGGCTGAAATGTGTTGCTCTGTTTTTTTCTAAAAAATATTTAATCAAAATCTCTCATCAGGTTGACTCATATCTACAAATTATTTCATCCCTTCCAGGACAATTTTCCCCTTTATTTACTATGTAAAAATATGACTGTCAGTTCTCATAATGACTATTTGCCAGAGAAATGTGTTGTCTATTTCTGATTTGCTAGTGTGGTACTTTGCATCTTGTTGTTGTGTCTATACTGTTCTGTATATATTAAAATTATACATCATTTACAATGTTATTTAATCTAAAAGTGTTTTAGGATTTGGAAGATTGTCCATTTGTTTCGGTTTGTGTTTATTTGTCATGTCTTTTGCTACTGACTTTTTTTTCAGTATCTACCACAAAATGGTCAACCGGCAAAGATACAGGGACTCCAGACTACTGCTATGGCAGTGCACTTCACAGAATTTATACCTATCAGTTACTACAACATTTGTCAACACCCCATTTTAATTGAGACAAAGATCAGTAAATTATGTTGTTACAGTAGGCCTCATTTTGCTGGTCTTACACCAGCACCGCTTCTGTTATATGAATTTCTCTTGATTTATACGTGTACTCACTTGATTCATACCCTGTGGTCCACAATAGGCATTAGATTGAAGTGCTTATAGGTCACATTTATAGTGAATTATTAAAATGTGTTTTCCTAGAAATGGTGAGTAGATTGAATACTGCAGTTACTGGTGGCAAGTACTGAACATTAGGGACCTCTGCATTACTTCCATGAATACTACACACATCTCAGTTCAGTGTACTGCATGGTTGCTAGTCATCAAGAGACATGTGAGGGTGAAGGGAAACTTCAGTAAAGAGAAGCTGTCTTCACTGAGCTGTAACATGGTTGTGGGTGACAGTATGGAAATTCTTAACTAGGAGTGACCCCTTGCTAGCTCAATCCAAGGTAAATGTGATGCTCTGGGAGAGAAGACCTGGCCTGGACAGGCAATGTAATCAAGTCAGTGGTACAGAGAGAAACTGAGGAAATGATACCAGGATCCTCTATTTAGGCAAGATTCATGTATCCAGGCCTTCTCGTTCTTTGGCTTTCATGTTGATTTTTTTTTTAATTTTGCATTTTGTTGCAATACATTTCCTCAAAGAACTTCCATTAAAGAACTGGTAACATTGAAATATCGAAGCATCCTATGTGTTCCTCAATACACAATTCAAATTGAAAACTGATTATAAAACTTAATGTATCAAGTGCAAAAGCAGATAAAAAAATGTCTATTATCTGTTTGTTGCAATAATTTTTTGACAAACAGCAGCTTATTTTGCTGAAATATCTCTACAAACTTCACAGGCATGTTCTGCCAAGTAGCTAGAAGAACAGACTGGTAGTATTATCCAATCCTACCTGACAAGTGAAAAGCATTCTCCCGTTACTGGACCAGCCATGAGAGGCCAGTGTCTGCTCTGTAGAAAACTGGAGGCCAGATTCAAAAGTTGCTGGACATGATAGGAAGCCTTTCTACTACTTGAACACTTCAACAAGGACAGAAAGTTTGCTTTTCAGACACAGATCCATAATTAAAAAATATTTAGAAATAACCCAAGTAAAAACCTAAATATTTGTAAGAAGTTCCAGTTTGTTGAAAGAGGATTAATAGGACAAATGGTATGAACATTGCATCCTTCCTTTGTTCCAATGAATAATGCAGACCATGAAGCATATCTTCAAAAAGGTTTTTATATTTCACAAGAGCCATTTAATTAAATGAAGAAACAGGAACAGGACGAAAACAGTATTGGAACATTTTCAGAAGTCTCCTGAAGGAAGATTTGCAAGGAAGGGTTGAACTTTAACCAAGTCATTATATATAATTAGGGCAGAAATTATTACTCTGTAGCTTCACAGATGCCAACTTCATCTCTTGATGTATTTTCAGTCTTTTCTGTTCAGCTGAGTAATCAAAAGCCAAGATTACAGATGACAAACAGTATTACTTTGAAAGGACCAGATGTGGTCCTCAGTGCTTGATAAATCATGAATTGTCATCAGTTCAGTGAAAACCCCGCACCTATAAAGAATCAAGAGAGATGTCTCTTCTGTGAGATCGGATTTTAACAGCTTCAAAATGCAACTCCATGTATCATTTAATATTCTCTCCTTATGGAGAGAAACATGAAGGAATGTGAATGAATGTCTAACCTACATATAATCCAGGTACCAAACGGAATCTGTTCATTTTATCTTAATCAGGTCAGGATCCCATTAAGATCTCTCTGCTACTTCTACCTTCTCGTTAATGTACATTAAAACACTTTTGGTCTGCACTTTGGGTAAACAAACAGGATGTCTGTTCTGGGAAATCTAGTTTGAAATGTGATGGTGATGATTTGTTTAGTTTGGATTCAGGAGGACTAGTTAAGGACTGGGACTTTACTACACTGAAGTTATGGACTGCCATGAGCTTCTCTGTCTCCAAAGTAGGTTGTTGTCATAAATATAATTCTTTATAGATAGTTTTGCATTCTCTCCTAACTTGAATTATCTGGTTAACCAGGTTTAGGTTCTGGTGTTTTATCATCGAATAAGCACTAAAATCTGGGGACTGCACAGTTTGTTATGTAATTGTTTTACTGTCTTAAATTAAGCATCAGAATTTGCTCTCCTAGAATTTTAATGCTGGTGATACATAGGGAGTAGAAAAGAAGCAGAAGGCATACATCTATATATATGTTTAAAGGCAGAAGAACAGAAGTAACTGCAATGCAAACTTGTACAGATTAGTTTAGAATACTTCACAGTCCCTTAGACCAACCTGCATTGCCCAATGCCTGCTATTTATACTTTCACTTCTTGCCACGATTGCCAAAGAATTATGAAGTCTTTCCAAGGGATGACAAAGTCATTTCATACAGGTTAATAATGCAGTTCCACACAAAGCTTCTATCCATTTGTATTACTAAATATGAGGCGTCCACTTTCACAATTCATGCAAGGAAATAACTTTTATTCTCTCTAATGGTAAAGCACATTATGACATGGTCTGAGTTGCAATCATCATTCTGCATTCAAAGCATACTGTCATATCAATCCTCCGCTCAAGTAGCTAGAATAAAAATGATAACTCTCAGGAGTGAATCAGTCAAATTACTTACTCAGAGTAAGTACTGCCAACCAAAACCCACTCTTTTCCAGCAGACTTATCTATGTGGTGAGTAACCTAGCAGTGATTCTCTCTTGCACTCAGGTCCAACATATTCAGAAAGTCCAACGAGACAATTGACACCTTGTGCTTCAAAGGGAAACAACTACAGAGAGAAATCAATAGAAATAGCCTAGGGAGTATTATTGTAACCTTTAAATCAATTCAAATCCACTCTCCTCTGTGAATATTTGCTAACTTTTGGGTTTTTTGTTTTGTTTTTTTTGGTTTTTTTGTTTTTTTTTTTTTAAGAAATATGCCTTCCCACAATTGTCATTATGCCATGAAAGATCTCAAAGTTCTTTTTCTGAACATATGGTCCTTTTACTACCTACTTTTTCTCTAGAACTACATTTGGAAACTATGCATAAATACATCTTGTTTTCTCAGCTCGAAAAGTCACTCTGCTCAATACTCTTCCTTATTAACACAGTTTCATTGTTGGTGCAGTTGTATGCATGAGAGGAAGTTTAACATTTTCATTTCATATGAGTGACTGAGCAATTGAGGTTTTTAAAAATTTCCTCACCAAATGCCAATATACCATGATTCTCTTAATGATAGTGTGTTAAGAATTCAGATGTAGATCACTATACTCCACCTTGGTCACACCTCTATTTAAATACTTAGTATTTTAGAAACTAACACAATTAAAAATTAAAATTAACAAAACAGACCTTTTTTTGTATAGTTATGCAATACATTCACAGTGATTTAAAAATAAAACTAGAGTAAAACATCAAGCAGAAGGGGGAGGAGTCTTTGCAGCATCTGGATTTATATTTAAGTATACCAGCTGTTACTAATGACTATGATAGGTAACATTCCACTATAAATATTTGTAAAAATAAACAATTTACTAGATGAAATGCAAATGAATATCCCATTAACTTCACTTTTGACAAAATTCTTTGTAGGACCTGGTTTAAAAGCATCCATCAAAAAAGACAGAATAGCTCATCATTATAAACACCTAACATTAGCCACAGGGACTTTAATTCTTTTGCAAAAAAGCAGTGGTACACAACCCACACCCACACAAACTAGTTCCTTCATGATGACATTTTGTATTACCAAATATCAGGCTAGGAATCTGACTGGTAGTCTGGGCTCTGTGATCAGTAAGAGCTCTTTTGTAGGAGTATAGCCTCTGCTGAATCCTAGGGGGCAACTGGAGAAACCTGTTCCTGGTCAGCAACTGAGATCCATTCATTTCAGATTCACTGCCATCTCCGAGCATTTTCATGAAACAGTTTTTTGAACTGGTGTAACAAATACAAGACCTTGCTCTGACTCTGATTACACCTCTGTACAAGGACATGCTAGAGGTTCTCTCAGAATCCACTGCTGCATTCCATGAGGCATGAGGATAATAAAGTATAGCCCTTCTTTCCACTCCAGCAGCACAGCTCAGTGTTCCCTAATCTGAAACCACAGCAGAATGTGCTTATTTCAGAAAAGCATTTCAGCTTGCATAGAATAGTTATTTCAACAACACTGCATTTCTCTGGAAATGTTCTGGCCAGTTGTCTGTTACAAATAGGTTAGTTTTATTATAATTTATGGAAACTGTTAAAAACCTGTCATAACCACCACAGTCTTGTCACTAAAGGCAGAGAGGCATTTGAACCTTTTGTATATTATCAGACACATCTCTATTTAAATTGAAAGGTCATTACACATGGCAGCTCTTCTTTATCCACATGCTTCTGTGTTACTGTCCAAAAACTACTACAGAAACTACCATTACACTTACAGTAAGCGATTCAGAAGGCTAACAGATGATATTTTTTCCTGGAGATTTTGTATTTCTCTTGCACTTTCACCTCCTGGGTTTCACAGATATATTCTTCTGTTAGCAAGTAGGAAGTGTATTTCAAAAAGTTAATACCTCTGAAATTAATACTACTTGATGTATCTAACTGGTCTAACAACTGCCATTACTAAACATTTGCTGACAACAGTGTATTCTGTAAAGGCGTTAATGTGACCTTGTCTTGTACTTGTAATTTCTACTATGTGTCACCCTAGATCCAGTCTAACCCTAGGGCTAGAAAACAGAGGAACAGACACCTTTTACAAGTCAGTACTGAACATCTGGATAAATAACTGAAGAATATGTAAATTAAAACCAGCTGTACTTCACAGTTATATTCATGAGCATCATGTTCTTGAAAATATCTTTGTAATCATAACTTTAAGACTCCTAAGAATTACATCAAGGACATTTTGACAAGTTATTTTCCAGAGCTACTAGACATTATTTCCAGTTCCAGTTGCTGTAGTCTGTAAGAAGATAGAGGATACCTTTTAGAATGTACTAAGAAAAAATATATAACTTAAAATATAAGACAATTCTGGCATCATTAACAAAATGTCACACAACACTGAATGGGCATCTAGCTACCTGTGCTAATGAGCTGGAGAGAACTAGTATTTTTCCTGCATTTGCAGGATGCTGAAGGGTCATGTAGAGTTCATATGTTGTACACAAAGTGTAGGAAATTAATACACTTTTGCAAAAATACAAGAAATTTTGTGATAATTAATACTAATCTGTCAGATGTCCTTTTCCAACTTCTTCTGCCATTATATTTTTGAAGAGAGCAGAAAATGTAAAAGATAAAAAAAGATAAATTTGCTGGACTCCCTCTTATAACCTCACAGAATGCCATGGTACTATACCTATGTATGAATGAATAAAGATGACAAATTACAGTACTAATATAAAACAGAGGGGGAATTGCTATAATGATGTTCAGATCCATTGTGTTCAGCAAAATGAGAGGCCTTTGTTTGCAAGAGCAAATAATCTATCCAAAGCAGTAGCTGGAACCAATACCGATATAAGAGCAGCATTGCAAAAGAGAGTAGAGGTAATATACTGGTTTATTTCTCCCATGAGCTTGGTAAAATGTCATTAGCAGATTAATTGCCTTGTTCACCTCAGTGCATTTTCTACAGATTTCTTTTTTGCTGTATTACTTGGAGCTGAAGTTGGCAGCTCCTGTGCAGAGAACCTGTTGTCTACTCTTGTTGCGAGAAAAAAAAAAAAAATCAACAAAAAATATTTTCATTGTTTTGGGGGTAAGCACCTGCAATTTTACTAGACATTTAAGAAACAGCAAGTTAAATTTATGTGTTTTATCCTCCTTACAGTAATAAAAGCCATTGCCAAATTGTCTTTTTTTTTTTTTTCCCAATGAATTAATGTTAAAGTAGTGCTAATTGTGAATTAGAAGACCTACAGAGTCAACACTCATCCACTTTCTAACCAATGTTTATATGTCCTTGCAGCCTATGAACATCCTATACCACCTCAGAGCCAAGAGGTTCTCATCTGGTTTAAGCAAGGAAATCTGCAACAATTTTCTGAAAGGCTTTGCTGTGATTTCCAGCTGAGATCTTGTCATATCCATCTACCTGCTCCTTCCTGCAAAAGTTTCTCAAACCGTTGCATTACAAAACCCTGCTTCAGGTTAGGAGCATTCCCTTCTGCTCTCCAAAAGAGACTCAGTTTCAAGTGGTTGTTCACAAAAAGCAGTTGGGATAACAATTATGCTATGAACATATCCTGATGATGAAAGTGTTAGTTCTCTGGGATACTCCACCGTTGCAGCTAAAAGTGCTGCTGTGCTGATCCTGTACAGGTACTACTTCTTGTCAGTAGGGTGTGGCATCAGGCCCTGATGTCTGATCAGCAGAGAGGTAGGAGCTTCTCACAGACCTGACTGCAGCCTTTCAGATTAGAACTGAGATCTGGCACTTCTGACAGAGAGTCATCAAGAGAAAGAGGAGTCTTTGCTCAAATCACATACAAGGGGTAAACACTGAAAGGCCGATGCTAGAACCCAAAATAAGAGTTTTCCATGTACATGTAATGCAAGACACCAGGTCAAAGGAGGATGTGAAACAGAGGGAACCATTAGTAAGACAAACAGGTCAGCAACTTTCAT
Organism: Actenoides lindsayi; assembly: GCA_025331215.1. Lineage (NCBI taxonomy): Eukaryota > Metazoa > Chordata > Aves > Coraciiformes > Alcedinidae > Actenoides > Actenoides lindsayi. The sequence continues at coordinate 106,480 of WTSP01013177.1, read as the reverse complement.
TCTTAGTTCCCTGGTCTTCCACACCAATGTTCTCCAAGGTTAATTCAAAACATATTGCTGGCAACATATTCCTCCAAAGGGACACTATGAGTAAGTCAGTGGTCTCTCTGCACACCATTTTCAGCACTGAATACTGTTTTGGTGGACTGTGACACAGATCATCTTGTTACTTCAGGTACCATGAACTGGAAAACAAGCATATAAAACATTAATAATTATAGAAATTGAACCTCTGTGAGCTTTGTGGTCAGACTCAGAGCAGGCAGAAACTAATATGCAAAATCTCTGTGTGGAAGTCTCATCATGCACAAGTGAAGGCTGAATTAGACTAGTGTCAAACACTTCCAAAATGTCTTTGCAACAGTGTTGTTGACACTAACACAATGTCTCCTTGGAATTGTTACTCTGAAGCACTGTATGCTCAGACAGCCTTGAAATGGTCTAATGTACCACAAATGTCTCATACTCACAGAGAAGAGACAGAGCTTCTCTTAGACCGTCTCTTCCTTCCCACCTATGCAATTAGCTGTCATCTTCTCTGCTTCCCTTTGAGTGTTACTGTCAACTTTTCTCTGAGTGTTTGCTGCAACAGACACCCATTGTTTCCAGTACTATTTGTGTTAGTGATATAAAGATAAGCTAATTTTCCTTTTGTCATTATGACCTTTGGAAGAGAGGACAGGCCTCTTACATAAGACTATAAAGATGTTGTGAAGCAATGCAGGGAGAAGATTAGGAGGGCCAAAGCACAGCTGGAGCTCAACCTAGCTATGCCTGTTAAGGATAATAAAAAATGTTTCTATAAATGCATTAACAACAAAAGGAGAATTAGGGAAAATCTCCATCATTTATTGGATGCAGAGGGAAACTTAGTAACAAAGGATG
>WTSP01013177.1:73981-97201 GCA_025331215.1 Actenoides lindsayi | reverse complement strand
TATATGTATTATATCTTTATAATTATATTGTTTATGAATATTTGAATTATGCAAGCACAAACATAAACACATATGAAGAAATTACATTCACAGAAGAGCTAGACCTTACCAATTAATCCCTTAACAAAAAGGTTTCATACATCCATGCAAGGAGATGAAGTTATGAGACTGAAAACACACCAACTACAAGAAACAGCCTTCCTAAAAACCTTATGCTGACTGAGGAATCCCAAAGATGTAATAATTTCACTATTTAGAACTGTTACTGTTACACTGCATTTAAAAAAAAAAAAAACCCAAAGTATATATAAAAACCAAACAGAAAAGCAGCTACAAATAGAAAGATTAAAAATAGAAAGATCCATGTGGCAAGCAAATCAGGACTCCACTGAGATTGATTTGCTAAAAGATAGTGCAAAATGTTTCACTTGAAAATCTGAAAGAACTTGGCAGTACTTGCTGATTTTGCTAGTCCTTAAAGTTCACTCCAACTGAGAAAACACACATCAGCAAGGTTAGCAGCAAAGCACAATGTACTTATGAAAGGTCCACAGACTTCCCTGGCTGCTCCACCAGGAAATGTGAGCCAAAAGCGGTGGGCAAGGGCAACAAGGCGGGTCTGATAGCAGTCAAGGGGATTCCAACAACAACTGTTGTTGGAAGCAACAGGGTCCAAGGCTTGGAGCAGACACACCTACAATATAGCTCAGGCCAGGGCTAAGGATCCTGGGCTGTGGGTGCCCTCAGTGGGGCACTGCATTGCCTGGCCAGAGACCTGATACTCTGATACAATGGTACCACTAATAGGCAAAGAATAAAAAAAAATAACAAGTAAAGCAATCCCTCTGTAAAAGATATCACTTCTCCACTTTGATGTCTTCTTCTTGAAAAGGAGAGGGTCTTCCAGAAATATCACAAAGACGGTTGTGCAGCAGATAAGCAGACTGAAATGACCACTTGAAAGACAATGACATTTCCTGAAGTTTGAAAAGTACAATTCAGTACTTTAAAGTTGATTTTCTTTTCTGAGTTCTTCAGCACTTCCTGCAGCTGAGAAGAGAGCATATATAAAATTGCAGGAGTAAAAGAAAGCAGATTCTTTTACATCTCTCATTCAACTCCAGCCCTGCTCGGAAGATCTGAGCAAACCTTTGGATTTTTCAGCACTTGTCTGAACTGAACTCTTCAAACTTTGAAGTTTGCTCATTACTTTATCAAACTAAAGTCTAACTTCTGTTTCGTAATCATATACTACGTGAATATCTCAGAGAACTCACAGAAAGTGAAAAGGGCCTGAATGTGATTATGAAAGTTTTTCTTTCAAACGTGCCTCTAATGGAGTTTGCTGCGTTCATCAAGGGACTCTACAATGAACACAACAGCAAACTCTTTCCATACAGCAACTGCCAAAGGCAGAAATACATACCTGGTTTCCTTATAAATAATAAGTTCTATGCCACCAGCAATGATGCAACATGCAGAATCACATGTATAGAGTGTATTCAGATAACAGCCATCAGCTCAGCCAGTTCCACTACTACACATGCAATTGCACTTAGCAAGTTGAAAACAACAGGTTTCTGGAACTTCAGACTTTTCTAGATGGCTCTTTAAAAGTTCTGGTCTGTTAGTGCACAATAATAAATCACACCAAGCATGTATGGTAGGAACACAACACTGGGAATATTGTACTATGAAGCATTAAGAAGATTGTTAAAAGATACATTCTTGTGAGGACCTTATCCAGATGATAAAAAATAAAGATATAGGCTGGTTTTCACTTTAATTCTATAACATTATTTATGTTACAAGCTGTAGCATGAGAAACACAATTCATGGGCCACATTACATGTGCAGTCCCGTTGCTGTAAGACCTGCTCAGGTAACCTATGAGACAGATGAACTTACCTGCATCTGAAAACATTTCTTCCTAAAAGGTCCCATATTCTTTTCTGCCATCAAGTCACATCTAATCATCCGACAAGCCAAGAGCTAGAGGAGAAGCTCTTAAGAGGGCTTCAGCAACTGCTCAGGCAGCAGCCCACTCTCAGGTCCCCTCTCTGGGATAAGGCATGTCACCTAAAGACCCCCACACATCTGCATAAGCCACTGGGCAGCATCGAAATGGGTGCTGCTGGTACAGGCAGGGCATTCCCTAGACTCATCTTTTAACATCATCCATTGTCACTGATGGGAGGGGAGATAAGCCTCCATAAAATCAGTGATCAAGCTCTGCTGTCCTCTCCTGGTCTATTACAGTTAAACCAAGGAACAAAGGGACATGAAGTTCACTGCAGCATTGCCAGTAATTTCATGTACCATTTATTTTAATAGCCTGTGTTTCAGTTGTTGTTGTCATCCTGTTGTCATCAGAAGCTTATGTCATCCTCTTGGATTTTCTTTCAGGTCTCTTCCTTCTGCTGCCTGTAATAGATCTTCTGTCCTTGTTCTGTTTTCTGTCTTTGTGCCAGCTTAAACCTATTTCATACTACTTATACTTTCCCACATCAACATATGAATAAGTATTTCTTATTCCCTTTATGACTGTAAAGAAACATCTAAATATAGACTAAATGAAATTGGATTCTCAAAGCTACTGCTGATTAAACACTGACCCAAGGGTTTTTACATTAAAGCACCCATCCACACTTACTGAAATCAATGGCATATGTCATATACCCAGCATTGCACCAGAATTTTGGGTGTTGTAAAGTGCCCAGAGGTAACAAAGAATATCTTTGGGCATCATTGAAAGATGGTCTATAGTTTGATGAAATCAAGAGTTTCTGTTTTAATAAGCATTTCCACTAGAATGCCAAACATGTTTGATTTCCCATGAGGATTTGTATTCAGTAGAGTTCTACAGGTGAATAGATGTGTAGGTTCCAGGGGTGGAGGATATTGAGAGTCATGGTTCATCTCCACATTCTGCTCCAGATGCCAAAACATCCCACTGTGGCTTTCTGCCAGAACAGTGCTTTCCACATTTAATAGGAAATATATAGAGAGGAGGTTGAGTAGCTTTAAGCAATCATTAACAAAAGAAGGCATGAGAAGAAAACCTATGGGTATGTCTATTCAGGCACTGAAGCAAAAAACATGATCAAAAAGGGTGGTCTCATGTGATCTGGTCTATAAAAATGTTTGCACAACTAAGCTGATAAGGAAAAAAAAAATTTGGAATAATATAAAACTTTGACATGTGTTCTCTTCCAAGATTCAGATTGCCCTTTAAGGGAGGGAAACTTCTCTCTTACTCCTAATATATTGCCAGCAAATCCAAGTCCATTTTTTTGTGTGTGAAAAGAACAGGAAAAAATACAGAATCTATTTTTTGACTACAAAGGATGTGACATGGTGGAAAAGATATTCCTCAGGTAGATAGGAATTGCCAAAAATCTTTGTTGGAATGAAAAGCAAAGAAATAAATGAAAATTTTCAACCTCTAAAATGTTTAAGTTCAGTTCCTAATTAGTCCCTTTCAAAGTGATTCATGAATCAGCCAAATGACAGTATTATGAGAATCAAGAGCATGCAAAGTTCATCTAATCTCATCAGTAATTCCTATTTGGATTAAAGATGTATTTTTTTGGTGCCATGTTTCCTGGCAAGGCAGTACTTTCCTGCCTTGTGGCTGTTCTGTATTTACTCCATGTTTTCCTCACAATTGTCTCCAGACTTCCAGCACACTTACACCACTGCACAGAGTTTAGTGTAAAACTGTACGCGCTTTTCTCCTGCAGTTCTCTCTCCAAGTATTTAGTCAATGGTTCTGGACCTCCACTTTCCTCCTTTCCCACTTGCCCTGGTAGCGACCACAATCTGCAAACAGAGCAAGAAGTGTAAGAGATAAGCTGCAAAGAGCTCTGGAGCTGGAATGGTCCGGACAAATTCTTATCCCACATGCTGCTTCCTGCACAGACAGAGGCAGGAAGAAGATCAGGACGGAGAACACAAGCTGCAAATCTGTCACTGGTACTATCTGATATCTTCTTCTGTCTTTCAAATTGCAACTAAAGTCCAAAGACCCTTCTAGAAATAAAGCTAGTTTTCACGTGCATACTGGTATTTTTTAAAATACCAACCCCCCCACTTATTATTAGCACTTGACAGCTCTGCCCATGAGCTTGTTAAGTTTTACATTTTAGAGATTTTCAATTTTACATTGTTCTGTGCTGTATAAAAACCTTATGACTAACAACCCAGCTGGAATGAAGTAGAAATATCAGATCTAAAGATTTTATTGAAATATTTATAAAAGAAATCAAGACCATCTCCCAGCTCAAGCTAGGAAGCAGAGAAAACTATATATAAATCAATACTTAATTCAGAAGAACCATCAAAATCACATAGCACAGTCTATAAAACTCATCAGAAGCAAAATACATCACACAGACAATTCTAAGACTTGTAACAAGTTGAGACAACATTATACGGCTTTTCCCAGTCCACAGCTCACCACCAGAGCTGGCAAGCAAACATTATGGGAATTGCCACTTGTGGAATAAATGGGAATGAATACAGATCAGTAATTTTCCTGCCCTTCCTTAAACATCAGCCAGATTGATTTGGATGGGATCTCCATCTCTGAAAGTCAGGTAAGGTCTTCTGTGTCCAGGTCCAACTGCATAGGACCACAGCTGCATCTCCCCAGTCTTTGATCTGCAGGATTGTACCCTGCCATCAGCCACATTGCAATTCCTGTAAGTGAAGCTTCCTGACTGACTTTGGCTACAGAAGTAGGAGAAAGAGAGGTCGGACTCTCCACATGACAAGGCATGTATATCCTTTGGCAACCAAATTATCAGGTGAGAATAACGTTCTGTTTTGTCCAGGCAGATCAGTGTCAGTTCAGTGACTCATTCACTCAGAATCCTGTGGAGTGCTACCCCATGTCAAACAATCTGCCTTTGAGACTGACCACCTCCTGCATGAAAATATTTGGGCAGGGTGTTTCAAGAGGACCACAGGTATACATACACAATCAATGTCTTTGGTACCCTAGATGCTCTAAGAACATCAAAGTCTGAAAGCCAGCTTTTATTTTCAGCACAGCATGATACTGAAGTTACTAACTATGGCAGTTTCTATCACACGCCTCTTTTATCATTATCTTGACAGCTGATCTTGCAGGTCAATAGACCGATGTTGAGCAATTTGGCAACAGAAGAAGCAACTCATTTTGTAAGTCCTGTAAGTTTCCTTATTTATGTTCTGGGGCTCTCAAACATCAGTCAGATATTATGGTCCTGGATGGGCTGGTCATATGTGTGAATGCTACAGAACAATTATTGGTCACCCCACAGCTACAAAATGATATCAGCTGTAGACTTTTCTGTGCCATTTCTCTTGCACTACCTACTCTGTTATGCACATGCCTGTAGGAACATATATTACACCATGCAAATATACCAAAATTCCTTTCTTTTCATCTTTAGTACATATTGTGTAAGCAAAAAGATATTCCACAGCCTCTGTGGATACAGTTGCTTGAGTCACACAGCCACTATTTTCTTGTTGTCATTAATTTTCAGAGGTGACCAGTGTGCTTAGACACACCAGGAGCCTGAGACATACGGTTGTAACTAGGTCTACTCTTGGAGTAGAAAATTCCACTTTGCACAGTGGTAGGAAGGGTAGGAGAAGTCCCTGGTCCCAAATCCAGCATGGATGGAGACTTCAAGGTATCCAATTCAAGAAGGCACAGAAACTGGAGAAGCAACTCTTTTATGGCTGAACTCACATGGTGCTCTTGTACTGACAGGTGCTTTTCTATCTGAACTTCCCTCTGGAGTTTTATAAATTACTGAAAATGTGTAAGTGAGGTAAATGAGAAAACTTCCATTCAAATCAGTAAGTCTTGGATTTTTATTCTTAAATATTTAATCAGAAACAATAACAAGAAAGCTCTCGAGCCAGAAGTAAAGCCAGTTTTATCTGGGATGAGAGACAAAGAGAAAGAGCAAGACTGATCAATAGCTCTTATGGTTGTTTTAAGGTTTCTAAAAATAATAACTCTTTTGTGCTTCATAGTAGCTTTTATGAAAGAAAGGATGAAAATCAAAAATCATTGATTTTATAATGTAGTTGGGTTTCCAAACTCCTTCCCATTTTAAGCTCCTGCAGAAAGTTAGCCATGAAATAATGCAAGATGCTCATCACTTTAGATAATGGCAAGGAGGTTCTCCCAGGGAAGTAATTCTCTGTATCACTCTGAAATACTCCAGGCATGCGGAGGCAGCACTGAAGTAAGGTAAATGTACAAATTCCATATCAGGTTACCCTAAGATAGATCGGCAGTAGTTCACACTCAGATACAAGCCTCAGTTAGGTGCAACAGTGATTGAGCTGTTACTCCTGTATTTATCTACTTGAGTAATGATACCACTGACACTAACTATACCACTGTGTGCAAAGTCGATACTTTTGGGAGAGCTTTTTGGAACAACTTCAGTGAATTTCCTCATGAGAATGGGCAATATTCATTAATTAATCTGAAATCATTTGGGTTGTCAATCAGGTATTGATATAGGGGAAAATGGAGAAAAAAATCCAAAAATACAGAGTTCATAGTGGGGAAAAAATATTAGTCAAGTATTTCAATCACAATATTTTTTGCGTATTTGTGTCATCAGAAGAATGGCAAATATTACTTTTGGGTAAGTCTAAACTGATTCTTTTAATTTACACACTTTAAAATACATTCCTCATTTCATTATACCTATTCACTAACTATAGTGAAATTAAGCATTCAAATGGATGACATTTAAGCAAAGGTGTTTTATAGACTTTCTGACTTCCCATGTCTCCAAAGCAGAGTGCCATTCATGGAATACCTCCCAGCAACAAATGAGGATCTGCCATACACCAAATGAATAGTCAGTATGTTTCTTCAGAAATTCCTGCATATAAAAGTAGCATTTTTTTGGTAACAAAACTTCTACAAAGTAATTTCTCAGAGTTTCTCAGTAAAATGTTAGTATCAGAAACCAAACTTGGTCACAGTGATAGGTTTTCAAAAAGTGCTTGAAACTTTTCATTTCACAACTTCAGCAGTCTGTTGAAAATAGAGACAGCCTCTATTTCTGGAAGAAAAAACTACTTAGTATGATAGCTCCATCATCTGAAGTTTTTCTTCCTTGTGCTGCTGAAACACTTGATGGACATAAATGAGAGTGAAGGACTATGTAATTTCTTCTGTAAATGGTGCAGTTTACTCATGGTTAAAAACATACTTGTTCATACAGATTCACATTTTTAAAAATTACTCAAGATCCAAAATTAAACACATAAGTAAAAATATATTTGACAGGTACCCTCAGCAGTCACCTCACTTTTTGAAAGTAATACATGTCCACATTAATATATTTTATAAACTTTCTTTCTTCAATGTTGAAAAAAAAACCCCATATTTTTAAATATGGATCCTTTAATAGCTTATTGAAAAAATATAGAAAGATTGAGGTAATTTAATCATTTTTTCATAATACAGTCTCAAACTGTAAAAAAAAAATCTTATTTCTCCTTCTCATCATTTACATTTTCATTTAAAATATTGCATTGCCTTCTATTAAGTTTTGTGCAAAGAGATGAACTAATTTTCATGGTAGAAAACATTTGTTACTGAACAGGATTCATGTCTCAGTGTGGAAACATTTGTATTGCAGCGAAATTTAAATCCCATATTTGGAAAAAATGTAATATTTATTAGAAGGAATAGAATGCTGTGATAGTTGGGAGTAACATAGGAATGTGATTTTCAGAAAATGTTTTTGTAGTTACATAGTGTAGTATACTGCATGTCTTTTATGTGCCATCATGTTATAGCACTGTAATAAACATGCAAAGACTTAAATACAAAAGTTATGTTCATATGAAACTAAAAAAATATCTATATGGAAATAGAAAAGCCTGAAAATTTACTGGGAGGTGGGAGCAGGCTAGAGTGACCTCATTTTAAAAATTGTTTAAAATTTGTTTTCACAGAGCAAAATACCAGAAGGAAGATAAAAAGGAAACTAAAGAAAATGGGTGGGGTTTTTGACTCTTAGCATCACTGACCAGAAGAGAGGCAGGACTGTATAATGGCAGGACAGCAAGCAGAGTCCACCGCACATTCTCCATGAGATCTTTGGACAGGTCAAATCAATAATCTTTCTTTTTCCTTGATTTCTTCAGGAAAGACTGGGAAACATAGGTAGTCATACCACGTGGTAATAGCATAGATTAGAAGAGTAATTTCATGAGAAGTCCATATAATCAGTCCCCAAAAATCACCTCCTTCAATCATGATACTTATTTCATTTTTCCCAAGCAGCACCTCTGGCAGTCTCTCACCTGTAGCCCTTATGCACCAAAACTCCATTTGAACATTCAAGAGGTGGGTGGTGGGACTGCTTTCCTTGTCCCGCTTAATTGTGCTTTACTGGTGCCTTCAAAAGTGCAAACAAGAAATGTGGCATAATTAATAATTGAGGATGTTTTTACTATTTGAAGTCCAAATATTTCAGCATCATTCAAATTCCAGAAGCTGAAAAATAAGCTACATGAATACCCTGTTGGGCACTGCAGTGACCCACTTTATCACATTGCCGGGGAGCACAAGATGCACATGCAACAGAGAAGAGAGAGTCTGCAGGCAGTCATCTGACTACTGAGTGATTGTGGTTAGACCTGGTGAGAAGCAATCTTTCCATGAAAACCCAGCAAAACTAAAGAAAGAGAGGAAGGTTGCCCTGCTTATTTGGACACTCTTCCAAGGGATACCAATGCTGCATTGGACATGCAGTGACATTATACAGAAATGTAAGGACTTCTGAGCCCGTACACCCAGAGTCAAGCACCTTGACCAGAGCAGTCTCTGCCCCACATGCCTGTGGCTGTCCATAGGAGACCCTTCTGGCCAGCTTAATTTGTACTTGTTTCTCTCTCCTAGTCCCTCCATATTGTGTAGAACAGCTAGTCAGAAATTTGATACTTTTCCTATTATAAAAATAAAATTTAATTCTGCAAATACTTTAAACCAAAAAGGGATCTTTGATATATATGATGTTTGAAAGACTTGCTGCATTTTCCTAAACAAAATGCAAATGAAAGTAGGGCCAGCACTGCCACAATTTTCCATACCACTAGCAGTCCTAGGACATATTATATACAAAGTTTAGACAAATTAGACATTGGTGAGAATATGAGTAACTCATCAGAGGACATTAACACAAGAGGTGGTGTAGAACTCAGAGCTCCCCCAAAGCTCATCATTCACAGATATGTCCACTCTGTCAAGAGCTCCAAAATCTGTTGGGAGCAACAAAAGCAGTCAGGAGACCCAGCTGTGGTAGCACAAGTTTGTGTAACAACAGCCCCAAGGTAAAAGTTTGAAAAGCACGTTCAGGGACTGATAGTGTATGGCTGCCTACTGACATCTCAGATGTTAAAATGACAGTGCTGCTGTGCCAGACATCATGGGTATAATAAAAACCACATCTCTGCCCAACATTCTAATTGCATTGTCCTCCCACAGTCGGTCTGCCAGAAAAGTCGGCCACATTTTGCAGGATTAAAGCCCATACAATACACCCTCTGCTGGCCCTTCTACTGCTCCATGGAGCTTTACATGTGCTTTTGAAATTACCTGGTAATTTTAATGCATTCACCAGTTCTAAGAAAAACACAATCTGTTTTACATACAGCCTGCTTAAGGAATTTTTCTAGCTCAATCTCTCTCACCAAAACAAAGATTACGTGACTGTCTGATTGCCCACCTGCCTGAGCGGGAAGGACTTCCTGCCCTGCTGTGTGTACTGGTGGTAGGGCTGGCACCCTGTACAATTTCTGAGCCAAGATGAAGGGGCTTGATAGTGTACAGTAAACATTACTTTTCTTATTATTATCACAGGCTGTATCACTGATTGCAATTCCAGTTGCAGATTTCAAAATAACTTGAAGTAAATACTTTCTGTCACTGCTATAAGCACATAAGAGAGTAAAATTGTATGCAATATTAAGTGTGCAGCTTAACTGACCAAATCAAACACAGCCATGAAATAACATGGCACAGTAGCTATACCATGGTAGTTATGAAATTTCTAAGACTCTCATGCAAAATAGCATAAAAATAAGGGGAAGAAAGAACTTCAGGTATGTGGGAGTTTACTTACTTTCCAGTGGTGTTTATTTCATAAGAGATGTATCTCGGCCAGGCCTGTGCACATCATATACATGCATACTTATTTTGGTAGTTCCCCAAGGCGTAGGTCCCCCATTTTAGAAAGAGCTGATACCTTTGAGGGCTTTTGTCAGCCATGTTCTTGACATCATTCCTGTTTCACTGTTAGCAGGACTTTCTTTTAGTACAGATGGACTTCTGCCATGATTCATGGGTTTTAATATCCATCTCTCCCAAGGACTAGATGTAGACTGCCAGATTAATTTAATTTGCAATTTAAAGATTACATCAACTGCTTGTCTTTGTTGTTCTGCTGATGTCTCAGTCTCTCCCAAAGCCAGTAATGGTTCCCAAGAGAGAGGAATGTTGCACTGTTTGTAGTCAACAGTCTTACAGAGGTTACAAAGCTCTCCCTGTCACACACCAATTACCTCCTGCTCCCACAATTATCAGCATATGGCCAACTGATGCATGTTCAGGCCCTTGCAGACACTCTTGAAAGACAACTTAAATATCAGGGGCCTCAGAGTACAAGGAAATGCAGCACCCGTGGACTTGTAAGTGATAGCTAGGCATTGCTAGATCATGAATTGGTCTTCACCATTGGAAGTATCTGCTTATTACCTGAAATGCACACAGACTTTCTGGATTCCCTGTTTTTAAAACCCATTTTTGAAACTTCTTCAAGAGAAGTTTTAATTACTGACAAGAGCAGCCAAAAAAATCCTTGACAAGGAGCCCACCAAATTATTTCCTGGTCCTCAGACTACTATATGTCTTTTAAGCACGGTTGCTTTTGAAATCCCTTTTGAGCCAAAGTTAAGAAATTCTATTGAAACATGTATACACATTCCATCAAGAAAGACATTGTAGAGGTCAAGAGCTCACACTCCCTTTTAAGCAAAACAAGGCAAAAAAACTTGAATTTCAACCAAAACAGCTTGGTTTCTCACATTTGCTGATCATTCACAATTTGAGATCATGAACACTTCTGAAAAAAATCATATAGTATTCTAGTATTATGTGAAACAAAAGATGTACTTTTAGAGAGTTTTTTACTGTTTGCTTTTTCACTTAGATAAAAGACTAGCACATCCGGCTAAAGTACATCATCATCATCTAGATGTTTAAAGTTGCTTGAAAGAGTCTTTCACTGTACTCAGTGCTATGTTTTCCAGTACATCATCATAATTTTCCTGTTGCAATAGTCAATGAGTTATTTTCCATTTCACCACCTTCTAAGAGTAATCCTTACCTGGCAGGATCAGTAACACATTAAGCAAATCATTATCAATTGATAAGCCATGAAAGATTTCTAAAGGCTACAGAAGACACAAACTGATGTCTAAATAGCAGACAGTATTATAAGCCTAAGAGGCTAAATAAGTTCCTGTCCCAAGTTCCCACTGTATGATGCCTTTTCTGCACTGAAACACATATTTAAGTGCAACCACAAAGTCAGTCCCAGAACGTACAGTTGAACAACAGCAAATAAAAAGATGGTCTACATCCTTATACCCTACTCAGCCTTAAGTATGTAGTTTACTTTCTACACAGAAATTAACTACATTTTAGCCTCCTAGGAAAATAGACAAACAATAGTTTCAAGAAGCAGCAACCACAGTTGCAAGAATAGGAGATGAGACTATTACAGCAAGGATGTATTAACAACTATACAGAGTTATTTTAATGTAGTTCGGGTACCTTCAGTTTTCTAGCTACTCAAGAAAATTCAGGGGATATGTAAAAGATAACTGCTGTTTTGTTTCATTATCACACTGAAGAATGTGTTTTAAAAGTAATGCTAGTGTTGTTGAGGTTGTCGCAAACATAATTTCAATCACAGGAAGTGCTGGTGTTGATAATATAACAGATGAGATTCACACCAAAACAAAGGCACAAAGCTATTCAAACCGTTCGGACTATGTACCCAAGAAACCAAGAATTTAAACTCAAGGTATAAATCGCTTGCAAAAACCTAAAACAGAATTCTTACTGAGTCCTGAGAGCTCTTGCAGGTTTAGCTTTTTTGTTTCATCAGAGGAAGCAGTGCTTTGGCCCTCAATTCAAACAAGAAGTGCAGTAAAACAATACAAGGAATCCAGGCTTCCCTTGCTCTGACCTCAGCCTCTGGAAGCCACCATCCCCCTTTTATTGCTGCGATTCTTGGAAACCAGGAATCTTACTTCCAGAGTCTTTGGTTTACAGGAATTTAATATGTTTGCTCTTATGTTCATCAATGCAAGATGGTTGGATGTACACAGGCTGGGCTTTTCAGACAGAGGAAACCTTCTTTCAGGCTCTCCATGGATGCATTATAAAAATGATAGACATATTTCAGATTATATCATTCTTGCCATCTCTGTGCCATTGCTTCAAGGCATAAAAATTCCTTCCTCTTCAGGTTCTCACTACACATCTTCTTGGATAAACTTCAATTTCACTGAGAAACAAAAAAAAGTGTTCACAGAAATGTTTTCCTTTGACATGGGACTCCGCCTTTTCCCCCCGAGGCAAGGCCATATCCTCAGCTGTTTGAGTAACACCCAGTAATCATAACCATCAAACAACTACTTATTTGGGCTGATGCAGTCTCTAGTGGAAAATCAGCAGAAACACAAGTTCATTTCTCATCTTCAAGATAAGATCTGTCTGAGGGAAAAAAATAAATAGAACACTTCCCCCTCACCCAGTGAATGAGGATAGACAGCAGAACAGCAGAAACTTTTTGCTACACAATTTACTCCACAAATAAAAAGAAACTGTTGGAGAACCATCTTCCTGGGCAGGGTAAAGCCTTTGTGAACATAAGGGATGAGGTGCAGCTGGGAAGAAGGAACACCCATTATCATCTTTTTTTTAACAAAAAACGGTCGAAGGACTATCTCTTTGAAACAAGGCCAAGAATTTCTGGTCTTGTTCAAAATGGAGTGACTTGTGATCAGTGGCTCAAAATTGCTTATCTCAGCTGATATAAAATAATTTCCCTCATTGGAAAAGGGAAAATTATTTTAAAACTCACTGAATTACATTATGCACATGAGATATATTATTCAACTGTACAAATTATCTGAGCTTGCTAGCAATTTTCTTAATGGCTAAATTGCTTAGAAGCAACATACAAACTAAAGCATAACCAGTATAGAAAAGCTCACCAACAGACTAACAGAGTAACAGTCACATTTGGGAACCACTCTGGAACATCTGCAGGTCCAAGAAGACATCAGAGCAACACAAAGAGCCAGCCCTGAGTAGCTGCCTCCTGAACAGGCCAATTTGGGCACATTAGGAAGAAAGGTAGTACACTCCAAATCACCATGGCTCCGAACTTGGTTTTCTTTTTGGTTAAGTGGGGTTATTTATCAAAACTTGCTGATTAATGAGAAACAATTACACTCTGATTTACAACTATCAGTCAAACACATTCACTTTGGAAATAACTGCTTACTGAAGATAATTTAATTAGCATAGCATGCTTCATCTCAACATAGACAAAAATTTAAACCGTACAAAGAACAGTGGGATTCAGAACACCAGGCAGGTCTAGAGAACTCTTCAACCAGAATCAGCACAACCCACTGTCTCTGCAGATACATAAAAGATTGTGCTACTTACCACAGGGACCACAGCATTGGAAACATTTTTTTAGTTCACTAAATTTTTACTCTGGGCCAGTCTTATTATTTTAGAAGAGGTTAATGCTGATTTAATTATGGATGAAAAAAAAAGGAACCAGAATTACTGAAAGTCACATATATCTGCTTTTATAATAAAGAAGAACACACATCCATATAGTTACATCAATATAATGAAAGTGTGTCATTCAAATAGCTGAAGAAAGGTAAGAAATAATTCCTTATTGCATATATAGTAAATTATGCAGTAAAGAATGGAGTCTGGGGAGCAGAATATTCCCTTTCTTGATCTCTTCATTCCCTAATGTGTGATACGGTTCTTACTCAAGTCAAAGTAATCCAGTACTGGGTGTTTTACTCATGCTATCTCACAGGAAATAATGGAATTGCATAGTGGACAAGAAAGCCTTCATAACTCTTTTATGAACATATTTTTTCCAAGTGCCTTCCTCATGCCAAATTTTTTTGTCACATAGGCTTTTGACAATAGTAGAAACTGGCCTTGGATCCAAAATTTCACAGAGATATAAAATATTAAATAGAATCAAGCAAACAATTCACAATGAAAAATTTCTCTCACCCTAAATATCTTCCAAGAGGACACACTTTTCCTCATTGTTATTCAAACACAGAACTAAATTATTTTTAATTGTACTACATCAGCTTTCAAGAAGCAAATGTAAGTCAAAAGTTGTATACTGTTGTTACATGATGACTGGTCTCTTAAATCACTTTTTTGGGGGGTTGCTTTACAGTCAGAGGGTTAAGCAAAATGTATTTATTTAATTTAATAAATATAATAAACATAATTCTGCCTCCCTTCCTCTGTGTGAGCAGGCACCCCTGCAAAGCCCTGCTCTCCAGTGTTCTACAGCCCTCCCCAGATGAGTATCATCCCCAAAAGTGCTGGGGATCCACTGCTTCCCACCATCTCTGCTGTCTGCATCCTCCCAGGAGGAGGATGTTCAGCAGCATCAGCTCCATCAGGAAATGCTTTCAACCAGCCTTGGAGTAGACTTTGGCCCTCCTGAACTTAAAAGCATATGAAATCCTACTGCTTCAGTGAAGACTTACGCAATACAGCCTGGGGTCTGATAATACTTGTAAATGAGTGTGAAAGAGATGCAAGCACAGCTCAAACAAATTCATTAAAATTTTCTCTAGTCTTTGTAGCAGTGTTTCCCAATATTCCCATCACTTGAAATAAAAGGTCATTGTAAAAACATCAAAACTCCATAAAGTAATTTAACATGTTCAGCTACCTAGGCATTTACAATCCAACCTGCAAATTAGTATTTTACTCCAATATTCTCTTCAGAAAAGACGTGGCTAAAAGTTCCTTGAGAATTAAGGAGCTACTGTTGTACAGATATTCTGTGGACCCTGGATATCCTCTTTGCAGACATGAAGTGTTACTTTACGTGTCCTCATAACACCCTTGTTCAAGATATGACGAAGTGTTACAGTACCAACAAAATAATTCCTTTTCAAAATGATGCATTTATAGCTATTGCATGAGTTAGTAAGAGTCAGTTTGCACTGTTCATTTTCATTATGAGTATGGATTTGTACAATGCCTCCTTTTTCAGCCTGATGACCTGAAAACCCTCTTTTTATTTAGCAACAGAATACTGTCAGTACCCTTCAAAAGGGAAAATAAGGAATAGAAAAACTTTTTCTTTGTGTTACCAAGCACCTGTGTTATGAAAACAAGTCCTTTTTCAGATAGTAAGGGGACCACAGTTAGGACTTGCCTTTAGACCCTCTCTTGTAAGAAAACAAGATCTTGACAAGGAATTATCATCACTTTTTTCAAATGTATTATTTTTTTTTCTCCTAGACTGAAATAGCTAGTGACCACTTGCAGAGCATGAGAAAGCATGTCTTTAATAGGCTTTGGTTTCTCAAAGACAAAAATATCAGAAAGTCTGAGAATTCAGTGTTCATATGATACTTAAAATAAAAGCACTGAAACATGTCTGCCCTCAACCCTAGGACACACATGAAGCATCCCACTGACCCTAGCTCAACCACAGACTTTCCTTTTCAGTGCTGTAATCTTTGCAGAACACTGGTCTTGAAGAAAAGCTAATTAAGAAGATTTTTAGGGCCATCACCCATGCTGCCAGCTCCTGGTATAGCAGTGGGAGAGGTAATTGTCTCCAGAAGCTCACCAGTACCCAGCCCAGGGCTGCTACCTCCAATTATCTGCTGGTGGAAGGGTTCACATGAGGGAAAACAGGACTGGTAGTAATTTCTGCTGCTCAGACTGCCCCGCCTGCTTTTTCTGGTCAGTATGGGAGGTAAGGGAGCAGCGCATGAAC
Organism: Actenoides lindsayi; assembly: GCA_025331215.1. Classification (NCBI taxonomy): domain Eukaryota; kingdom Metazoa; phylum Chordata; class Aves; order Coraciiformes; family Alcedinidae; genus Actenoides; species Actenoides lindsayi. The sequence goes on along the minus strand of WTSP01013177.1, from coordinate 81,077 downwards.
TGTGCCATGGGTCACCAGTGCTGTGTAACAACACAGGGCAGAAGAGCAGTGATAAGCTGCTGTCAATGGTGACCCCTTTCATGGGCATAGCTCTCCAAAGATCGTCTGTGATCCCAAGGACCATGCATGCTCACCACCTCAGCTATTCACTGTCTGCTACTCAGTTATCTTCAGTGCATGAAATCCACTTCACTTCATCAGTGGTAAGCCTGGGAACCAAATGTGGACACATACATCTTTAATTTTGTCCATTTACAACACCAAAAATTATGCATTATTTCCACCCTTACTTGTGTTACATTATCTGCTATTTGTCTTTGCCATTAATCAGATTTTGCCCCATCTGCTAAATCCCTGACTCTGAAGACACAAGCACTGCTTTGCATACTTGTGGAGAAGGATAAGGGAAGGGTCACACAGAAATCTATCCTGTGGCAAGGGCTTGAAGAACAACAAATCAGGCAGACCAAGGTACGTGGCAGAGTACCTCCAGAAGAGCTGAATATCTTCCCTACACTGATTTTAGCTTTGCTGATTAACATCAGGTGAAACTGTGGGTGCTGGAGTTAAGAAACAAAAGATCATGCTTTGCAGCATATGTTGCAATTTTGAGGTTCATGCAGCAGGAGAAATATCTGGCAATAGTAAATGCCCTGAGGACAAAAACACCATACATTAATATTATGGAACTATTCCAGATTGTATTCAGTTTATGCTAAAAGTTGGCCAACTGGCAAATTGTTTCCTTTTGTTAATCCGATGTGATGAGGTGTTCTGTTGAAAAAAGGGAGTTAAGCAGAATATGAAAAAATGATGTGGGACATGTATTTCAGTCCCCAGAAGCCAAACCATGACAAACAAAAGTGGTGATGGGGACATGGGCACAGGGAGCCCAGTGACACAATGTGACCAGGACCTGTCTGCTTCTGGAGGATAATTCGCTCCATGTAAACTGGTTTGTGTACTCTGCANNNNGCTCCATGTAAACTGGTTTGTGTACTCTGCAGAGAAAACCAGCTCCAGGACAAACTGGCTTGGGAAATAGGTCAGCACATTTCTATTGAAGTCATACGACTTTCACTCCACGAGAGCGGTGCCAGCATTTTGTGACCTGTGCCATCAAGGTTACTACAGGACTGCACTTCATGGCATTACATCTCACAAACTTTGTAGGCCTGCATTAGTTTGGTCTCCAGCTTCCATGCAGTTAAAAGGTGATGGTCTATGTGTGTGTGTGATTAAACAGTCCATAAGATTTTAGGAAACATGAGATTTGCTGTGACTAAAGTCCTATGGAAATCAATAATATAAAAGACAATGCATTGAAGATCTTCTCCCCTCTTCTCCCATTTCTGTTCTTTAAATTCTTATCTGCAGATAAGTGGAAAAGTGTCCTTTATACACTGTCTCTGTATGTTTTAATGACTGAAGACTGTCTGTGCACACCCCTGCTTTTGCAGGTTCCCAGGGAGGCAAATACAGTGGTGTCATCATTGCTTTGAAACTGGAGGCAAAGATGTCAGGCAAAGCTTGTCAGGACATCTTCTGAGGTTTTACTGGGAAGCCTTCAGGGTGAAGAAAATTGGAAGTGATCTTTATACAGTATTACTATACATGTAAGTAGGCTTAGGCAGTGAGGAAAGGTTCAGGGAAAGGTTTCTGTTAGGTTTTATCCATATTACAAGCCAAGTAAAGCAATTTCATTTCCCTAAGAAAGTGCTGCAATATGGAGCAGAACAAAAATGTAATTTAGTCAGCAAGAATTATTGGATGTTATGGCAGAAAACACTAGTAGCAGTATGCAAAATTACACAGAGTTTTGACTTGCTGTAAACATGACTGGTTCCTGTTATACTTCACTGTCGTGAATTAATACTTCACTATAGGAAAATAAAGGAAGGGTGCGCCTAAAGAGCAGGAAAGACTCAATGAGCACTAATGAGCTGCAGGACTATCTCACCAGGAAAGCTGTGGAAGCTTCTTCCCCTGAACTTTTAAATAGTTTCTGCTGGTATCCCAGAGGAAATATCTTTTCCCACTCTTTGCAATGATTTAAATAATGTTTATCAGCTTTACTTCACTCTTAAGAAAGCCTTATTATTCTGAGAAAAAAATCCATAGACATAAAGAAAGAGCTGCATATACTAGTGGAAGTAGTAATTAGGGTTAAGTTTGAATTATATTAACTTTATTTGACCTCATTTTTTTAATTTCATGACTTAGGTGAAAAAGGAATGAGAGAAAGTGTATAGATATATTCTAATATCACACTCACAATTTTCACTTTCTCACTCTTCCTCAAGCAAACAAATAAAATGAAAGCAATAAAATAAGTACAATAAAATAAACTACAAAGCCTGGGTATGGTGTTTTATTTATACTTTTGTGAAGTACTCTATGGACCACCTTTCCATGTTCTTTGCTCCACAGGTATAGAAACAGTGAAACAGAGGACAGCATTCATTTGGGTTTTGCTCTGTCATTTTCATAGCAAGTGACACCGAAGAATTTGTTGATTGCTTTCAAGGGAAAATGGGAACCAAAGATACACCGCAGCTCAAGGCTGATGCAAATCACTACATCTTGCACTCACTTTTATTTGCGAGAGTTCTGCTCTAAGTCTTTGCATAATTTTTCTCAAAGCTGTTCTCACCAACCATGACCTCTTCATGGAAGGACCACTACAATCTGCTCAGCAGAGCTGACACTGAGACCCACTGCATGTGTCCTGCTCGCCCCTGGTGAAAGCACAGGGGCTGGTCCCCTGCTTGCTGTCCATCATGCTGTCCCCTGAAACACCAACAGTGAAGGTAATCCAGATTAACAATGCCCTCTGCCATGTTGGCATGATCAGATTCTCCTTTTAAATAAATATGACATGCACGAGCCCAGCTCCAGCAATGAGTGGATGAGGGGAGGGCTTTTTGTGGGGCAGGGAAGGAGAGAGGATGACCCCTTAGGACAGCAATGAGGGCAGGACAGCAGCAAGGGGATGCAGACTCTTGGATCAGGAAGGAGAAGACATGGATGGTACAAGGGGAGGAGACAGGTACCCCTCACCAAGTGGATGCCATGCACATCACAGCAGTCTTCACCCCAAAGTGTCAGCGTAACCCTAATTCTCTTGTAACTATTTCAGTGTCAGCAGATGAATTACAAAAGTCCAAAATCAATGAGTCTGTGCAATTCCTTACATATCTCAAGTAGTGCTAGGGTTCAAAGAGCCAGTCCCCTGTTAACTCTGTGCCTAGAGCTGCAATTGGATAGCCAAGGTTTTGTGTTTTCAGATTCAAGTGGAGTTTTGCTTTACTAATCAGATTTTTAACATAAAATTCCAGGCCCAATGCCATGAAATGAAAACCCTCATCTGCCAGTCTGAAGAAAACATTTCACAGCAAATGGACATGAACAAATACGAACAAGCGGACTTTAATGGAAGACCAAAAGGCATGTTCACAGTAAATACATCTGTAATGTACTCTTCCCTGCTTCTCTTTGTAAGCTGTTGTTTTAAAACAAAAGCATGTTCAGTACTTGAATCATGAATCTACCCATTGGCAGAGCAGTTGGCAAAATGCAGCTTTTCTCTCACGTTTGGTCTGACTGGGGCATAAAATGAGCTCTTCAACATTGCACAAAGTCAGCTGAGAGCTGAACAGGAGGTCTCAGCAACCTACAGCTCCACAGCATCCATGATCATGTTTTGTTTGCATTTTTTTTAATTTCATGAAAGAACACAGTAGTAACATTTTCTGTTTGTTTAAAGAATGAAAAAAAATATTGAAGATCATTTTCAAAGTAATTCAATAGTCCTTTTTGTCTTCTCCTTATTACTCTACATCATATAACAAAACTTCATCTGTGTTCAATTCATAACATTCACTTCCATCAATTTAGATCAAAAGGATCATTTTGACCAGAATTAAGAGGACTGTCTGTTAGGGTTGTCCAAGAATATGAATCTAAACTCAAAAATATTTAATAGAAAGTGTTCAGTGATACACAGTACTCACATTCTTCTGTGTTTACTGTGATCATTTTCTTTCATTCTTCTATCCAGCAGATACCAAAATTTCTAATAACATAAATAATATTCACCTAAACAATAAACTATTTTTTTTCTTTAATGCAGAAAATGTTGAGTTTTGAAAAGTGTTAAGCGATTTGACTTAATTACGAGTTCCTCAAGGGACTGCAGATTTTTTTCTTAGCTCAAACACTAAAATAAACTCTTCCATTTTTTTGAGACTATATTTTCCCAAGCTGGTAGTTTCAACCACACAAACAAAAGGAAATCCCCTTGTGAAATTTCTTATGCAGGCTCACCTGATCAAGAAATGCCCCCCAGGTTCTATCATTGTTGGAAACATTGCAGAATCTCTTTTTCTAAACCTGGCCTTAAGTTTGGGCAGGATGAGTAAAATGGTCAAATGACTTGAAGCTACCTTCCAGGTATTTGCAAAAAAAAAGGTGATACATCTGGGAACTTTTTACAATCAAAGGCAAACACCCACTCAGTGGATTAAAGGCAGATGAGATGGAGGCAGAGAAATACCTCCAACAAGTATTGCTAAGCAGTTCTCTGGTAACAGATTTAAAATGCAAGTTACAGAAAAGTGACTCATTATAGGGCAGGGTTCTAGAAATAACAAGAAGAATGGTCTGTAAATAAAAAAAACATTAATGTGATATCACAAAGTGATCTGTATTGAGGTTTTGTGAATAAGGGAAGTACATATCTGTATTCTGTCTCTGTTCTGCATGCTTAAGATGAATGGCATGGAAGATCTGTCATGAAAGAAATAGTTGCTAAATTTAAATGTGGTGCTGTAGGAATGGGAAAGGTGAGGAATCAAGAAGATTGATACCAACCTGATGTCAATGCAATACATTGTATTATGCCCCCTTGCCTCTAAGGAGCCCAAAGTGGAGGGACACTCAGAAGAGAATGATTCCTTCACACATAGCAAGGTGAAGGGGAGTTAAAGGGAAAGTGAAAAAGTCCTGACTGATTCACTGGGTGGTTTTGCATGTATCATATTATTAGACTGAGGAGGTATTTCTGATTAAAAAGGGATTCTTTTTACAGCAAAGCATTTTCATATATCCAGGCCAGATCCTACCAAGCCAGGAACAAACATGTCAACGAAGGTTATTAAAAGTTGTCAGAACATTTCCACAGACCAAATTTGACCTTGTGCACTTATTGTCTGGCAGATACTTACAAGTAACTGATTTCCTTAGCTTAGTCCTTGTAGTCTATTCCAGGAATATGTAGCTATGGAAGTAAAGCCATACATTTTTATTTCTCTTGCAAGCATCACTGCTTTAAAAAAACACAAACAAAAAACTCCAACATGTCTTGATATGATCAGAGAACTGATCAAAGGCAAGAGACACAAAACAAATCACACTTACCTCAGTGCAAATTAGCCCTGTTTTGTTGTGCCTATGCTGTACAGCCTTCATGCTGACTCATGCCATTATCTCATGGAAAACTCTTCTAAAAATCGATGAGCAGTACTTCTGCAATGTAAATACAGAATGGCTTTCATCTGTCTTTAGCACTGCAGTTTTCCTAATGAAATAGCTAGAACTAAGTTTTCTGAGATATACTGAAATATTGACCAGTAGAGAGAAGACATAAAAGAAACTTGGGGACCAATGAAGAGCGGAACTTTAAGGAAAGAAATTTTTAAAAGTGGTAGGGAAAAAAAATCCAAAAAAGTGGCATGCTTTTTCATGTTGTGTGAGCATATGAGAAAGAAGAGAAACAGGGAAATTATTCTCCCATGTATCGCTTTGCCAACTCTCCTTAATTCTTTTGCATTAGGAGTCAATGGCCAAAAGAAATTGTCCAAGATCCAATGATCCACTAACTCATTCTCTTCTTTGTGATATACTGACTGAGCCTCTGAGGTACCTGGGAACAACATAAGTGTTTGTATGTACAACAGATTTTTTCTTCTGACAAAATATTTTGGTTGCCAGAATGCAAGGATTCATCAAAACAGAAACTGCTTGTGGGAAGGGAATGGCCTTTAAGGATCTCCCCATTTTTAAAACAAAACCTTCATTAACAGTTTTACATTTATTACACCAACCTAACTGACATTTCCAAGATTAAATCTTTACCTTCCTTTCATAGCAATTCCACATTTGAAATTTGAATTTTTTAAAATGGTTTAAGAATATGTAAGGTCAAAACACCTATCACTTCAACAAAAACTATTGCAAAAATATATTCAGTTAGTAAAGTACTTTCCTCTGAATTCAGCATAAGAAGCATTTCCAACATCTCAAAGTTCACATAAGGAAAATTTTGAGTTAGGATCTCTTCTCTGGTCAGGCTCAGCCAAATTCATATACACAAGCAAGCAAGCCCTGTCCTCATGAGCAAGCCCTGAAGGCCTGGATTATCAGCATCATGGGAAATGCTTGTATCACACTATTGAAATGGAACAGAGTACAGCAAGGTCCCTGAAAATAACACACTTGCATAAAACGACATCTTGCCTCTCAGTAACACATCTGTCAACATGCTTGCATATTCAGACTCTTTTGAAAACCCACCATCTCTTCAGTTTTCCTTTCTTTACAGACAGCTAAACAAACTGAACCCAGAAATCTCTTGTGAACTTACTGGGTCTAAAGTTTTTCTTTTCTTGGCTCTCATCTAAATTCCAGTTCTTTCACTTTCCCATAAAAAGCAACCCTTCCTCTTCTGTGTTAAAGCTGGTGAGACCATTTCAGCTATACTTCCAACACAGGTGAGGAGGAACTGCCTTTCTCCCTAGGCTACGGTAAACTATGCATTTTCACCCTTCCTGATAATGCTGACACAGCCAGTGGAAACTATGCAGCTTGCAGCTTTACAGTGCTATGAATACTGGGTTTCAGTTTTCCTTGCCACAGACATATGCTACTTGCAGCATGAGATCAGTTAGCTGTTCCTGATGGACCATGTTACAGTAAGAAAGTATTAGTTTCATCATGCAGTCTCCCCAGCATTTTTTTGGCTGAGAAACTGTAAGAACAATGGATGATACATTGTTGACAATAGGTGCGATATCATTTACATTTCTGACAATCTCTC
>WTSP01013177.1:32383-43901 GCA_025331215.1 Actenoides lindsayi | reverse complement strand
TGCATCTGCAACTCGAAAACCTGAACAAAAAATGAACGGAGAGCACTTTAACTCATTTACAACTGCTCCTTATGATGGGCATAATCCAGACACAAAGCATTGTGTATTGTAATGAAAAATGCTGAGCACTGCTGCCTCACCCAACCCTTTCTATGAACCTTGCCTCAAAACAAAGCCAAGGGGGTGGAATTTCAGAATACTTTTTTTGCTAACATTTCTCATAGTCAGAGTGGACAAATCCAGTAGGACCAATTCCGCACCAAAATGATAACAGCTAAAGCCAATGGGTTATTCTTAATCATATTATTATGCAAGTGACACAGAGGTAACAGCTCATCAGTGCTCTGGTTCTTATCCTGTGTAAAAGCTTACTGTACATTGTCTTTGTTCGTGCTGCTCATGAATGGCTATATTTACTTCCACTTTGCAAATCTGTTTCTAATGCCATCAGATAGTAAATGTGTTTCTCATCAAGACATCAAGGACAAAGCCACAATAGCATAATCTAATAAAATAGTCCATTGAAACATATTGACAGAGTAAGAACGTGTCTTATGAAATGAAAATTAATGAAAGAAAAAAAAAAAAAAAAGACTTTTGTTCTAGACTAAGAAACTGTCATACATGTTACGGATGCAACAATGTGCATATTAGACAGAATCTCCTGTTACAGGTTTATGCAATAAAAGCCATGAGAACAAGTTATTGCAAAGGGAAACATTTTCTCTACTTTCTGTAGCTAGCTTTTTATTTGTTTTGGTATTTTAGACCAGCTGGCAGCGGGGAAGGAAAACTGAATCTTCAATTCATCCACATAATGATATCTTACATCTGTGAGTAAAACTTGTAGAATACAATTTCTGATGTCATGGATGTAAGAATGAATGTTTTAGTCAAGGCAGTGAGGTGGAATTTTTTTTTCAGGTTGCCTGGTGCTTCCTGCTGAGTAACAGAAAATAACCCACTCTCAGCTGCAGAAAGGTGTATTTACAGAGAAGATTTCTCTGGGGGATTAGAAAGGAAGGACCTGAAGAAAATAGGTGTTGAAATAATTTTATATACCCTGTTGTTTCCATGTTTCAGTTTAGTATTCTTCTCTACAGTCAGGCAAGACTTATACTAGAGCAAGGGAAAAAAACAAGGGAAAAATAATAAATAAAGAAAAACAGAAACAGACCACCACCACCACCATGACAATAAATTTACAACACTGTGTGCAATAAAAGGTCTGACTGCAATACATGTAGGAAAGCCTGCTGAAGCAATGATGTCATATAGGGATAGATGTGAAGTTTTCTTAGCCAGGGATTAGAAAAATATGTTTGTTTCCAAATAAGCTTATCCTGCATGCTGCCAGGAAATAGTTTAACAAAAGCTGCTGCTCAGCCTTGTTTCTTTTGACATGAAGTAAAGCAAATAGCAGTGCTGCTGGAAACACTGACAATGGCCACTGATTTATATTTATCTGCTGGAATGTGCTCCTAGTGCTTACCCAACTCTACCTGACTGACAGCAAGCTTCAGTAAGAGCTAGCACTAAGAATAGCCCTAATCACGGCTCAAACATTTCCCTCTTCAAGCAAACCAACATTGACCTGTTACAGTTGATCCTATTTCAACCTTCCAGAAATGCTCTCTGTTTTCACTGGACGTAGCTAAAACGTTTATTCAGTTGCATGATGAAGCAGAAAATTTGTGCAATCATGTGTGGAAATGGTATGCTGAACACTCTATGAAAAAAAGCTTTGCCATATTTGTATAGCTTGGAAAAACTCATTGGATCATCTGCTGCTTTACCAAAAGCCACGAAGATGTATTTCTATTAATGAGTCAATGTATATGACTTCGTACTGACAGCACAGTCCAGAGGTGGGAGAGAGAAAGAAGGGATAGAAGGGTCTAACTAGAGAAAACTGCACACAGACCAACACACAGTACAAATTAAAAACTATGTAAAAACCTGAGTGATTTAAAAAGGGAAAAGGAATATAAGCCAAAATGTAACTACTTAGTGGAAGAAACCGACGCAATCAGTTTTACTTTTTACTTGGAGAGGACCTCCATCAGCTGCCTGTAGGAGCACAAACAAAGCAGATTAAAAACCAGACAGTATGGAGCACTGAGTGTCTCTAAGGCCTAAAAGAATGTTGGAAAGATAAAAAACGACTTAGTCATTCATGTTTTGATAGGAAAAAAGTGTTAACCTGAAGCTGTGGGCTGGCTGGTTGCACCAGGATGGAGGGAGAGGAGCAAGAGAGGTCTCATTGCACCCCACACCAGAGAAGGTTTTTTTTGCTCAAACTTTCGTCTCACTGCAAACCAGATAGAGACATGGGATTTTTCCCTCTGCACTGCCAAAACTTGAGCTGCTGGTAACAGGACTAAGGAAAGCCCACAGCTGAGGCACTTCCTAGCTAGTGCTCATGTGCCTTAGAGATCAGAAACGTTGACTTCAAGTCATGCATGTACTTTGCTGAGCACTATTGATTAGTTTCAGCTGAAAAAGTTTGGATAGAAGGGAAGACAAATATTCAGAAATGTTTTGATTTTTCATTTAAAAAATACCTTTGTTTAGAAATATTTCTGAAAGTGACACTAGATAATTCATAAAATGAAAAAAAAAAAAAAAAAAAGCCCTAAGGGAACAATACTTTTTTCTATTTTCTAGTTCGACAAAATAAGAATAATTGTTTACTTGCAATCACAGGCTAAAATCGGAATCTAATCCATGAACTAAGATAACTCCTGGAAAAGTAGTTGCAAGGCAGTGCACTGTAGGAAATTTACACAGTCTCAAGAATATCAGTTTCTTGAGATTCAGGTGTGCTTGTATGTTGAACTTATCCTCAGTGTAAAGCCAACATGTAAAAAATCCTTGAGATAGTTATACTGCTAACTAACTAGTCATATCAGACAGTTATGTCCCAGTTCAGCACATTCAGCTCCCATCTGGCTGCTAGATTTCTTTAAAGTAAAAGACAATAACAAGAAATCTGGCCTTCTACAACAGATCCAAATTTTAAATAGCAACTCCCAGAAGTACCTAGAGTTACTATCATCTTCTATAAGGTTACATGAATGTTTGTTCAGAATATGAAATGTTACAGTTGTCTTCTCATTCAGACTAGGTATTCCAAGTGTGAAGCACCAATTATCAGTGGTGAGTATTTAAAGAATTAACACTGTCATTTGCTTGCTCCTGAAGGAGTGCTGACTCATACCTGGAGTTTTGGATATCCCTTATTAGTAACAATTATTTTAGTTAAATAACAATGGATAAATAACTCAGAACTTTTGGGGGAACATTTTCCCAATGGAAAACACCTATTTATGAAAGTCTAAATGCTTTGAATCTGACAGTGATTGCAAAAGCTTGGCAGAAAGCTGCCAGCAAACTCACCAGGCTCCCCAGTGACCTACCTCCTGTGGGGCTGCCAAGAGACCTGGCCTCTGGGACTAATATATCTGCATTATAAAACCTGAATCTAGGCAACTGATTTTCCTAAAAGACTATCTTGCACTTTAACAGCTCTGTTTAATAAAGTGATCCTCAGGCCACAACCTATTGTGATCCTGTGAATCAGTCTGACACTTCTCTCTGTGCCAAAACGGTGGGTTTTGTTGGCTCTGCAGTGTAGTTTGTACATTTTGCCCCAATCAGGACACAGTTTTCAAGCAAATCCCCTTCACAAAGAAGCTGCTGGATTTATCCTCAAATGCTGCCTGTCTCTAGGAGCTTAATTATCTTATCAGCTTCAGGATCACATTGTTATCTACAGGGACTTGTGGGAAAAAGGCAGTCTTGGGAAAAGGACATTACCCCTCCTTTCAGAACTGACCTCAGAACTTTCTCTCAAGCCTTAACATTTGTTATTACACCAATTTCAAACCTTTGCAATAACTCACTGTGACAGAGGAGATAGCAACCAGAGCTCACACCCTTCCCAAGGCCAGGAGGCTTGCAAGCCTGGAAAGCACCCACCAGTTCCTCCTTGCCTTCAGCGACTTGCCAAAATAGCTCTGCTATCTGCACCAACTCACTAGGGTAGAGTTTCTTGTGATGAAAACACGCTGACCAGTTCTGCTTTGTGTGTGCAGGGTATGAGCACCACTACCAAGGACCACCCTGAAAGGGTGTGCCCCATTTGAGGTTAGGACAAGCAGCCATGGTGATAGGTGAATACTGGACCTAAGGCAGGCACATGCCGGGGAGAAAGGCTGGAGCTGGAAGTAGCTGCTGCATCTCTCCCTCAGGTCTTGCAGCCTCCCTGACACTCACGTCCTTGTCTTGCATGTTTCAGAGGCAATAGCATGTGCTGGGAAATGGGAATGGGAAATATCCGAAGCATGAAGTAGACAGCCTCCACCTTTGCAAAAGAATAAGCAACCTTCAGTAAGCACCTTTGGGGAAGGCAGAGAATGCATCTGTCATTTCCTGTACATTCCACTAGCAAAAGAAGAATTTATGAGTGAAATTTTTGTTAAGAATTTATTGATGTATTTCTAATTCACTCACAGAAGAATATGCAGTAGACAATCCAAACAAATCAGATCCAAGCAGCATATCTAGGTTAAAGACAGCAGTACACAAGAACCAGGATGATATTGCTGTAAGACTAACATGGAGTTGATACCATACTGATATGATATCACAGTGATGTTACTACCTCACATCACAGATAGAATAAGAAAGTGGTTTTATTAGCATTTAACCTAATAATTTGGTCTCTGATTAACCTAGACATGCAGTTTATATCCGTTCTGAGTTTGTGAAAGTTTCCTTAAGCAGATGAACCAGTTCATTTATGCAATGAGCAAGCTGATGGAACAGAGCAACACTTAGGACAAAACCTAGCATCTCTTTAACTCTTTAAATAAAGCCCAAAGACTGCAGAGTTTCCCATTCCTTCTAACCTTCATTCTCCTGCCTTCCCCAAAGGTGCTTACTGCAGGTTGGTTATTCTTTTGTAAAGGTGGAGGCTCTCTAGTTGATGCTTTGGATATTTCCCATTCCCATTAAGTCAGTTACTCAAGTCTTGTGAAAGAATAAATAATTTAAATTGTTCATATGTTGCAACTAAATTATCCTTGTAAACTGAAATTGTCAACATGTAGTCATAAATTGAGTTATGCTTCACAAGCAGCAGGAATAGTGTAAGTAAATAAAATCTCTGTTTATCCAAACAACCTTAAACCCAAGTCTACCCAGACCAAAAGATTGTTTTTCAAACAAGGATTTACATGAAATACTTTAGAAACAGAAAGTGAAACCCAGCTTTGCAGAACTTTGTATAGCAAAAGCCATAGTAAACTTCAGAGAAATCTCATTTCTCATATGTGATGCTAACATAAATTATGTAACTATTAAGGAAGAAGGACATTGATATTTTATTTGATCTTATGCACTCCTAGCAACTTCTGACTCTGAAGCATGACAAAAGGCTTCAAATGATTCTCAGATGGTGAGATAAAACAGTATAATTCCATGCACAGCTGATTCTTCACAGGGGATATGAGGGAGCGTATGATGTCATGCCCAGCAAAAGTTTTTTTCTAGTGTAGTCTCTGATGAAGAAATTAAGATTGCTCTAACACTGCACTACTGTGTTATGTCCAAAGTGTCTTTTATAATTAATTGTTTATCCAAATGCATAGAAGAAAGGGGAACTTCAGTTCATTATTTGTACAGGTTGTGCTATATATGCGTTGCCCTCAAATTGAGACTTCATTATTCTTTCCCTTCCATTTTTTAAAGACACCTGTTTAATGGGGTTTTTTTGACAAGCTTGAAAAACTATGAATTTTAAGTACAACTAAGCAGATCCTAAGGACACCTACTGCCAGATGATATTACCAAAGACAGCAGCCCTTTTGCCATATGCAAGCACAGAGCACCATGTAGCCTCAGCCAAAGGTAGCTGCTAGGAGCCAAAAAGATCTTGTTTGCTGTTTGTTGCCTTCTAGCAGTTTCTGAATTTTGAGCCAGTTATTCAAGTCCTGTGAATGAATAAATCATTTAACTTCTTCATATGTTGTAACTAAATTATCCTTGTAATCTGAAGTTGTCAATGTGTGGCCATAAATTGAGTTATGCTTCACAGGCAGCAGGAATAGCATAAGTAAATAAAATCTCTATTTATCCAAACAATCTTAAACCCAAGTGTACCCAGACCAAAACATTAAATACTTTAGAACCAGAAAGAGAAACCTAGCCTTGCAGAACATTTTCCAGGTGCAGGTTAAAATCAAAAGGTTTTGAGTGGTTGCAAGAATCACAGTCCTCTAGAACAGATGGATCTGTTACAGCTGTCCAGTTGAGCAGCTTACAGACAGCTCTCAGGGAAATAATATCTCTCCCCACAAATGAGGAGAAAAATATTGGAATTTTCCTTAAGACATTTGATGAAGACCATTTTCATGACATGAAGTTAGTGTAAATTGCCTTCACATGGAAATGAAGGGTGGCAACTTGCACTATGTGACAGATCAGGTCAAGTGGTGTATTGCTAGGTACCAGCTATGGACACCTGTTCTGATCAGAGAGATTTGGCTACCCTCATCATGGTCTAACCAGAAGAAGTGGAGCTAAGAATTCCTGGTTTCCTGTTTTAATGAGGAGAACAAAATCAGGTAAGGTGGGTTTTTTTGTTTTGGTTTTGATTTTGGTTTTGGTTTGGTTTTGTTTATTTTCAAAATTGTCTTATTTCCATGGAACTTCCCTACTTTTCAGAGCTGCATTTTTTTTCTTGGAGAGGTGGGGACAGATTAATTCCAAAGAAAAGTTCCCTGCTTTGCTAATAAATTATATCCAAGTAATGCGTGATCCTACTACTGATGCATCAGCATTAGAAAATAATTTTTGAGGATATCATGTTGCTCAGTTATTTTAAGATTTCCAGTACCACAGAGACATCCTACTTACAAAAAAGCATGTGCAGACACAGCCTCATTTTTGTAACACACACCACATCTAAAGACATAGTTCAGACAAAGAATACCAATATAAAAACAACTTTCGTAATTTCAAATAGATTCTACACTAAAGACCTCATCTTATTTATACCAGTATGAGTATCCTGAAATCAGATGTCAAATGAGGAGATGCAGAGCCACACTATAGCAATCCTTGTGCCTCACAATATATTACATTCTTGTGCTTGAACACTATACTCTTCTGGTAGGCAATACACTAACGGAGATAATTTTACATGGGAGTGGCTGCTATTATATTCACTGATATAGTGAACATAACCAACGTAACAGCTCAGCTGACAGGCAAAACAGGTTTCAGACCTTTCTGACACAAAATTAAGCTGCCTGTGAAATAAGTGAAAAACATGAAGAAACCAAGTTCTTCTGTTGTGATATTTCAGCTGTCAATCCTGACAAAAAACATGATTTCTGCATTCACTTCTGGAACTTTTCCCAAAAGAGTATCCTGAAGATCTTACAGTCTTTCTGAGAGCATGCAAGAATCCACTTACCAATTGTTTTCTGCAGGATAGAGCTTCAGATTTTACCCAGAAGTATAATCTTCAATGTGGGTGCCCATCCTTGCTGAATAAAGGTCACACAGAGCAACAGAGATGAGCAACACACCAAGTTAGACTATAGTCTTGAGCAATTCCTGTTTATAGAATAGTTCCAAAATTTGGTATGGTTTATTTTGATATACAGGGTTCCCCAAAGCTCCCAGTCATTTGGGCATAAAACCCTTTATCCATAATTTGTGGGTTCAAAGCTTGTTCCCATGGACACGTTGGTCCAGGAAGAGGGAAGATATGCATTCTGAACAGTACCCAATTTGATTTCTTGTCACAAAGTTGGCCAAACCCAAGCACAGTTGCATGGGTTTGACTTATCATGATCATCATGAAGATGGACAAACCCATGCACCATGCTTGGGGTTGGGTTGAGGATGTTTACAAGACAAACTGTGGCAGATGCAGCTCTGCCCATGCTCCAAGCCTGAAAAGGGTAATGTCACCATGTCTTTGTGCCAAGCCCAAGGCAGCATACCCTGCCATTGCATTTAATCTAATTCAGCAGGTTTAATTAGCTTGGCCTGAACTGCTATACTGACATTGTTCATACTGGCTTCCTCTAGTAATGAGTGGATATAAGCACCCTACACTTCCCAGACCCTGTTTCTGATGGTTCTCTTATGACCTCACTTCACATGCACTCTCCCCATTTCCTGGCCAGACAGGTAACACCAGCGTGACATTCACCCTACAACATACTGTGGCCTCTTCACAATTTATTCTATCTCTCCTAGGAAGTTTATCAGGCTGCCTGTCAAAGCAGCTGGGGGAGGACAGTTCCTCTGATAATGTAAATACACAACAAAGGGAGAGCATTGCTGGTGACTGCCTCCTTCCCATCAGCTCTGAGGCATCCGATGATGACAGTCTTCACCTCTCCACTGAACCCATGGCCCATGATCTGCCCCTGGGCAGCCAGAACAATGAAGAGAGGAATGAGAATGCAACCTCAGCACATAGAGCAATGTCTGAAACACAACAGCAGTGAATGAGTGCACAAGAAGCTATCCACTGGCAAGAAGGAAGGGAAATTCCCCAAGGCAGTGTCATCTCTGTCTACTCTTTACTGTAAGGCAGCAAGCAACAGGCTGAAGTCTCTTCTGTTTCAGGACTTACTACAGTTGCCTTCATTGCAAATTCACTATCAATTGCAGATTAGCTTATTATATGGATTGGAGGAATGGGAATTTCAGATCACTACCTACATGAGCTTTATGAAGCCAAATATTTATTTGTAGTATTTGAAAGAAAGCCAAGGTAGCACATGTGTTCACAGAACTTGCTGTCCACAATGCATTTCATCCTTACTCAAGGGGAAGCTAAGATGCAACTGTGCTATCCATGTTTTTCCTTCTAGCTTCTAGATTTATAAAACAGAGGACCAGTAAACCACACTGAGGGATGTAGGCTGCTTATTTATAAAACACTAACCATTACATTTCATTCCACTACCCTGTATCGAACCCTGACCCTATTGCACCTGACTAAAGCATAACTTTTCTAGCTGAAGCTTACCTCCTGTAAAAACAAAGAGTATTGTTTTAAAGGAATGAAATTTTCCATTCTCATCTTCTTCATTTATTCTGTTGCTGTTTGCAGTCCATGAAAAAAAAGCATGTAACATACAAGCAAATAAAAATTAGATCAAGCTACTTACAAAATTTAAATAAATCATTCTCAGCCCTCTTTTCTTAAGTTATGTAAAAAGAGTTATTTTAAGTCTTTCACTGACAGGCTGTCTCTTCAGCCTTCCAATGTTTTTTGCAGCTGTTATCCTCACTGTCTTCAAATTTGTTCTGCATTTTAGGTGGACTCTGGATGTGAATACTGTATTGCAACATTGGTGCCCCTTCTCCCTTCCCTCATTGTCTTAATTGTTATTCTGATAACATCATCAGCTTCCCTTACTCCAGGGCTGTGGTTGGAGGGCGTGTACCAGCTCTTAAAGCCTTTCCAGAGTAACTGCTTTGTATTTCTTGTTTAAGGGACACCCTTTATTGCCTGGTTCTGAACAGACAAGTTTATATTTGTATTAGTAAGCCAGGAGTAATAGGCCTCCTGTTCTGAGACATCTTGATTCCTCCCTCCAGCTCATACGTCCTCATCATTGATTAAAACTATGCAAGTCTTCATAACATAAAATCACTACTAATTGCAGTATGACAATATTTGCATTTAGATCACTGATGAAAACACAAAATAGTGTAAGGCTTGATATAAGACATGGAACATGCTAGAAATACTTCCATTTGGTGTGGTTTCCTTTCTCATTCCACTTTTAATCCATGTAGTTATTGCTTTACTGATAGGATAATGTGTGGAGTTGGTTTTTTTTAATTAGATTATGCAGTTCTGATACTGGCATTGTATTTTTATTCATTTTAATGAAACAGAGTCAAGTTAGGTTTTCTTGACACAATTAATTTCTTCCAAAATCATGGTGAATTCCATTAAATATATTTTCTATCCTTTAATCACTTTATCATTGAGCCCTCATATATCCTTTTTCTTTCCTTGCAAGGGATGACAAGAAAATGGATTTATAAGTTGCACTGGACATTACACTTTACTTTCTGAATTTTAGTATTTCCTCAGACTTCCAGGTTATACTAGCTCAACAGTTACTAAGAGATGCATGACTTCTTTGTAACTGTAAAGAACAATTGACACCAGTCAAGTAAAGACCAGTCAAGCCAGGATTTTCAAGATTCTTGGCCTAATTTATCCAGTATGGCCTATTTAGAACAAAGTAAGAAGAATGAACTTCTTAACACACATTCTTCAGACATTCTCACTCATTGCTAATAAACTGTAAGGCAGTTTTCTACCTCTTTATGACCTGAATACATCATCCTTATTCTTTCCAAACAGAACAAAAATACCAAAACCACAAAACACAGGAGAAAAGGAAAAATCATGCATGGATATCATATTTTCTTCACATATGCTGACTCTTCAGCCACTCACAAATAGAGCAAACTAAGAAAAAAACCCACCATCTTCTTGACAAGTTACAATTCTCTTTTTATTGAAATACAAAGCAATTCCACTGAGGTTAATTGAGCTGTGAAAATAAAAAGTGAATGCAAACAAGCTCACTAAAATTCCACCAGTAATGCAGAGCCACAAAGATGATTAAGGGAGTGGAACATCTCCCTTACGAGGAAAAGTTGAGGGAGCTGGGTCTCTTTAGCTTGAAGAAGAGGAAACTGATGGGTGACCTCATTAATGTTTATAAATATGTAATGGGTGAATGTCAGGAGGATGGAGACAGGCTCTTTTCACTGACGTCCACTTATAGGACAAGGAGCAATGGGTGCAAGCTGGAACACAGGGGGTTCCATGTAAACGTAAGGAAAAACTTTTTCATGGTGAGAGTGACAAAGCTTTGGAACAGGCTGACCTTTTTGGGGACTATTGGTGGTTGTGGAGTCTTCTTCTCTGGAGATATTCAAAACCCACCTGGATGTGTTCCTGTGTGACCTAATTTAGGTCATCCTGCTCTGTCAGAGTGGTTGAACTAGATGATCTTTTGAGGTCCCTTTCAACCCCTAACATTCTGTGATTCTGTGAAAATCTTCAGTGAGAGACCTGGAACTGATGCATTTCTGTAAGACAAAATTCCTATGCAAATATCTTTCTAGTACTATGCACAACACCAGACAAACTTTTTGGTGATCCAGTACACCAAATAGGGATCTGGACACACCTTACACAGATGCAATTACTTCACAAGATAAGAGCAGATTCATTTTAAAACTCACTCTACCTGTACTATCTCAGACAACCAAACTTCACACAGGCCACTCCTCTGCCAATCCCCAAACAAAACAGTTTTGTGTGCTTTAACACTACTCTCCCCTGCACAGAGGATGCATGCAACCTCTGTGAACCATTCCCAGGCAGGCAAGGGCTGGTGTCCCAGGGCAGCCTGAGCTCTGCCTGAACAGGTCTGCAGTGGACAGGTCACACTTG